>WBMZ01013711.1:0-73618 GCA_013400975.1 Atrichornis clamosus
GGGAAGGGGAAGGGGAAGAAGAATGGCTTGAAAACAACAGCCCTTTTGAGCATCCCAACCAATTTTCAGCATTTATTTTCAAGGGGAAAAGTGAAAAAAATTTTGCAACTGTTTCAAAAAACAAAGAGGAACAGATGCAGCTAATAACTCAGGAAACAATGATTCATTAATTAAATTAGGGATCAGAGTTCTTGAAACAGCATGTGAGGAATTAAAAATTGCCTGATGGATGACATTAAACGTCAGGTAATTAGGATCACTTTTGACAGAACAGGGGTTTAGCAAAGAAACCTAAAGTTTATAAAGAATATTGCAGTAGCTTCTGGAAATGTCTGCATTTCAGTAGATTTTCTTAGCAAAACAGATGAGGACAGAACTCTGTCAGCAAAGGCAATTTTGAAATTAATACAAATTAATTTTCAAGATTGTTTTTATGTCACTCCATTAAAACACTTCCCAAAGCAACATACTGAATTTTGACCAACACATTCTCATTTGTCTCAAAATGCTGCCCTTTCAGACACAAATTGCTAGCCAAAATGCATAGACTTGAAGGTTTATTTCTATCAGGGTCAGGAAATGACTGTATTTGACCTAAGGCTCTGTACTGGGGTATCCTGACTTCACCTACTGAGCCCTATCCCCAGACTTCATGTGGTTGATCTGATCCAGCCCAATCTATTTAATCTGCCCAGAATCCTCTGATCTGAAATCACTGTGATAGGAGAAATATCAAGGTCTTATTCTCTATTGAAAAGTTTTAATTGAACAAAGATTTTAGGCCAACCCTGAAAAAGCGTTCCACACCAAGTCTCGAGATGTAAACATGAGGATTTTTTCAGCAATGCACTCAGTGCACCTTCACTCAGAGCAACTTCACAAGATTTTCTCAGGTTCATCACTCACTTCAGGTGGGTCTCTTTCACAAGCCACTTGGGGTGAATTCCTCACTTGACCAAAAGCAATAAGAATTTTTCCGTCTATTTCGGTGAGTTGAGAATTCGCCTTTTCAAGTGAAAATTAATTTTCGTAATATGACTCAATGTCCCTATATTGAATTTATCAGGATATCCCTTAATTTTCCATCAGACTTTTAATTCACCTTACCAAACAATTTTAGAAGGAAGTTCCTTTTAAGCTTCTGGTGAGATGTGTAAAACAAGTAATGTCTAAAATGGTGAAAAATGTGAGTTAAATGACTGGTAGTCATTAAATACTCTAATTACATATTGTCTTGTTAACCATAGGGTGTAGTACCACTTTTCTTTGTCATAAAATGGGACTGTCCCCATATTTTTATATTGTGAAACCAAGTTGTATGCTCTTGTGTCCACAGGTTGCTTCTTCTGTTGCCCATGTTCTGTGGGTTTTCACCTCCACTTTCCCTGCCAGCAGCAGTACAGCTCACTCCAAGAAGGTGTTGTTGTTTACAAGTACAAACAGATAATACTAGCAGGGAAGTGAATTTTCTGGCCTCAGAGTAGTTGGTGGTAGGATCTAGTAATTAAAGACTGGAGGCTTTGCTTAGTTGCATCCTTCCTTGTGCAAGGCATGATCCGAAACAAGAGCAGAGGACATGAACTCTACCCTTGCTGCCTTCATGGGTGCTGCAGGAGGTGCCCTATCTCCCAGTATTCCCCCAGGAAGGTTACGGGCTTCTGGACCTGTTTCTGTACTGGTACACTGATCCTTCCCTGTTCTTGGTAGTATTCCTGGAACAGGTCTGTCCAAGCCTGTCTCCACAAAACCCCAGTTAAGGTAGGTTAGCTCCACAGTCAGATTGATCTGCTAGCACTTCCACCCATGCAGGGTTAATAATCCACCACCAGGCTTCTATGTTTCATTCTTTGCTAGGACAATGACGAGGAGTATGTGTTTTCCCTTCTATAATATGTGTTCTCACATATTTTTAAAAACTTTATGGGAAGCTGATAAAGGCTCAAAGGCACCAGCTTGTTGCTTGATGCCTTCCAAAAAACAAGGTGGGAAATAAAATGTTTTCATATAACTTAATTAAAAAAAACCCAACCCCCTGATTTTTACATGGCTAATCTGCCCTAGTGACACTTTACAAGACTTTGTACAAGACAAAAGTAGAAAGGACAATTGCATAAACTGCACAAAAACAAGAAATAGAAAGTAAAAAAGCCAACAACAATATATCACAAACAGTTCAGTAAATAATAGTGCAATTTTCCTAGCTAATAGAATAGTTTAACACCTGAATACACTCACACGCCTGATTAAACACTAACAACGTAAACCCATGAAAGAAGATTATAAGTTGTAATATCTCTTTGCAAATAATAGCATATTAGCCACTGTTGCATACTTCTCCAATTACATCCCTTTTCATCTGAAAAACAGTTCACATTATAATAGTCAGCATCATTCGTGTTTTAAAACAAGCTATTACCTTGTATGTGGTGTATATTGCCAAATTGCAGGTGTCTTTATATATCTAAGTATACTCTCAAAGTTAATAAAATCAGTAATTGGCAAAGCAAGTTATCCTTAACTTGGCTGTCTATGAAAAAATGTTTAAACTTCAACAAACACTTACTCCTCGTCACACTGGACACTTTTCCCAGGCCTTCTTCCTTTTTCTAATCAGAGATTGCTAGGAGCGTGAATTATACCCAACAGCAGCACCCCCACATTTACCAAAATGAATGAGCCTGCCCAGATTCACATCCATACAGCCTTGTTTGGCTTCTGTTCAGTTGACTTGAAACAAGTGTGGGTGGCTTGGAAAGAAATGTGGAAAGCCAAAACCTCTGGTTTCAGTCACAACAATCTCAGTTAACCACCTTCTCTAATCAATCACTTTCATCCCTTTCTATTTTCCATGCACCTCCAGCCAGCTGTGCAATTCACTGTCTCTTCTAGCTTGGAGATTCAACCACTGTAATTTACTGACCTTCAGGCCTGCTCCCCTGCTTGAATTACTTAGAAATCCCTGGTTAGTTTGAAAATCCTCCAAGTGAGGCAAGAGACTTAAGCAAGTAAACAAACTTTCCAACCCAACAGCAGAACACTGGAAAAGTTTGACTCAATGCACTGCAGGATTTTTACTGCTGGAGCTCTTAAAGGACTGAATAAACAAAAATTTCTCAGGAACAGTTTGGGTATGCTCCATTTTGTTTTAATGCACCAGGTGAGACTCCATCACCTGCTGCATTTCCATGAGTCCTTCAGAGCACAAAGCTCTATGCTAAATAAAGCCTGGGGCTGAGTCAGTATGGAAGTTTATGTGCTTCAGAGGGTGTTCAAAGTGAGGAGGAAAATCAGGCCAGTCTTTTTAAAGCATACTGTTTGAAAAGAGGTGATACTCATTCAGAAAAGGTATCCTAGATGGTTGCCTCTGTTAAGAACAAAATCAGGACCGTAGTCTATTTTTCAGACAATTTTTTTTTCTTTTTTTCTTACTTTTGTATTCCAGCCATTAAAGCATATAAAATTGTCATCATGATATATTCGCCATCCAACAGGGAAGACTGTATTTTAAGATTTTTTCATGATCTTCTAAACTAACAGATACTATTTACTAAGACTCATCAAGGCTGTTTTGGACCAGTCTTCATAATCAATGCAGCTAACTCTCTTTCCTACCAAGAAAGCACAAATTGGTTAGATTTTTCCCTTTCACTCTTTGACTCCTAGAAAGTTACAATTTGTGTGGTCTTTATTGTCAATCTACCCACTAATAAGCCATTGGGTTTCACAACGAGATATTTTTAAACTGCTCCCATAACTGAGGCATAATCAGAAATTACATTGCTACTGTTTCTAGTGATCATCTTTCCTAGACTGTAAACTCTCTTGGGGTGGACTATCCAATATTATTCTGATAGCACCCTACATCTCTCTTACCAAAGAGCTCTTAGTGTGCTTAAAACTTTACAGGAATAAGTTCCCTTGGAAATAAAGCTGAGTGAAAACATTTTTTTTAAAGAGTACACGTAAAAGTTGGCAGATACACAAATGAAATTAGCACATTTTGGTGGCCTGCAAAAAGAAATTGAACCTGACTCTAGCCCACTTCTACCACCTCTACAGGAATCAGGATAATTATCAAAGGAGACAGATTAGCTAGTTTTCTCCCCATTCTTATAGGAAATGACAGCTACTTACTCCTGTTTTATTTTGCATTCTTGTTTTCTTTTGCAGAATTATGGGTCTATACAGAGATGGTGTTAGAATTGAAAGCCAGGTGATATGAATTGAAGAAAAAAAACCCCAAACAATAGAGAAAATAGAAGAAGGTCTGAAATTAACTTGCTGGCATAACCTCACACTCAACACACATCTCAAGAGTAACAACTGTAGGTAACTGAGAGCTGGCACTGTCTGCCAGAAAATTCATCTGCCACAAACTTGTAGAAGCTCTAAATTAGTAGGTTGGGAGGGTCTTTTATTGTTGTTATTATTAAAAAAGGTGAGTACAAAGATGAGACCTTTATATCTACAGGACTCAATGAAAATAGAAATTTTGTTCACTCGTCTACCTGCTCAGCTGAGAATTGTTTTAAGTTTCATATCTTTCTTTAAGGTTCTGGCTGACTGAAACCACCCTAACATTTATCAGGGTAAGCACAGACTATATACCAACATACAGACTTCTGACTTAGTGCAGTAACAGGGCTGGGAGAAGGATGTTTCAGAAACATCAGTGTCGGACTGGCAGGTTCCTCAAAAAGCCATTTAGTCCATTTCCCATGGACTGCTGTCAGATCAGGATTAGACTTCCAGGCAGACATTGCTCAGGCTTGGCCATAGCATATACAAATAAAGCGACTGCAGGCAGGGGTTTGAGACCAGGTGACCTACACCACTCTGGAGTTCAACTCAGCTGTCATCATCATCATTGCCAGGCTGGTCTCAGAAAATCAACTTGCCTGAACTATTTTAAGAATTTGTCTTTGCAATTAGGCTACAAAATTTTTATGGTAAATTAAGCTGCTTAACAACTTCCCACAGGCCAGGACAGGACAACCATCTGCCCTCTTAGGTACTACAAGACCACTGACATGGCAGTCTGCCTTGCTTACTCTTTCTTAAAGTCTGGCATGCAAAGCCAGTCATGGGATTCCACTGCAAGCTTCACCAACGTTTTCCCATGTCTTATAATTGGTGTTTCTTCTAAGGGGCTTCTGAATGAGGATTACGTCCCTGGTTCAGATTAGGCTACTTACTGGTCTCCTGGGAACCTATGATGCTGACACTTGGAAAGAGAAATTATCCACATTTGTGTATCAATTTCTTCTTCTGACATGTAATGATATGCACTTCACATTCAATTTTTTCCTTTTCTTTAACATCAGGTCATATCCTCAGTTTATCAAAATCATTCTGAATTATGAGTCTGTCCCCCAAAGTGCTTGACAGATCACCCCAAAGTTCATCTCATGAAAATTTTATACTAATATGCTGTCTTTCAATATCAAGGCAGTTGATGTAAAGAAGACTGAGGGGAGACCCCATCATGGTCAAAAGCTTCCTCATGAGGGGAAATGAAGGGACAGACAGTGATCTCTGCACTCTGGTGACCAGGGACAGGACCTAAGGGAATTGCATGAACTTGAGCCAGGGGAGGTTTAGGTTGAATATTAGAAAAAGGTTCTTCACCCAGAGGGTTGTTGGGCACTGGAACAGGCTCTCCAGGGACGTGGTCACAGCACCAAGCCTGACAGAGCTCAAGAAGTGTTTGGACAACATTCTCGGACACATGGTGGGTTTCTTGGAGTGACCTTTGCTGGGCCAGGATTTGGATTTCAATGGTCCTGTGTATCCCTTCCAAATCAGGCTATTCTATAATTCTATTATTCCACAACTGCATGAATGTTAGCTGTGAATATAATAACTGGACAGTTTGAAAAAGCTGTGTATGACTTCAGCAAAGGAAAGGCTACAATGTGTATCTGTTACACAACAATATGAAGCACTTAGTTGTCCTGACCATTTTTAGCAAATTCTAGTGCTTTTGTGATTTGCACTAATTAGTAGTCAATGACACAGAAAAGATGTGTGTGAACAACTTCATAGGAAAAAAATCACCAGGAAGTTATTAAATACTAGCAGTGGAAATGTTAAACTGCTCACTCCGGGCAAGTCCCCACCCTACAAGTACTCATTTCCTAAACAGGTCTAGTAAAACACTGCTGTCTCAAGCCTAGATATTTAAGACCTGTTCTAAGCATTTTGTTGTGGTTGTGGCTCAAATGGTTCCTGATGCACGGCTGAGGTTTTCTTCTATATAAAAATTAGTTTAAGAAATAAACCTTTAAGATGTGTATGTTTTCATTCTTTCCTCTTTGCTGCACTCACTTGTACTTGTGCCTACATTGCTGGCAGCTTGGACAAGCTCCAAGATAGATGACTGAAAGGACCTGCATTGAAAATAAATGAAAACACACCATCCCAGTGATCTCTGTCAGGACTTTCTGGAGGGAATGGCAAGTACCCTTTCTTCGCCACAAATATAGTAGAACCACAAAGATACCAAAGCTTGCACTTGCTGCCAGAGCAAGCACCATCCACACTTGGTACTGGGGAAAGAGAAATGCCAGTGAGAATAATGCTCCCAGCTGGACCCCAATAATCTTTGAAAAACAATGACATCAAGGCATGAGAACAGAAGGACCAAATACTAACCTAGCTGAAAAGTAGAAGTAATCATTCTTCAACTGGAAGGTGTACTCTAGAGGCATACTTGTGACCCAACCAGAGCATACACCTCTACAGAAATAAAAAAAAGCAAAAGAAAAAACGAAAAAGAAAAAGAAACAAGAAAAAGAAACAGAAAAAGAAAAAACGAAAAAGAAAAAGAAACAAGAAAAAGAAACAGAAAAAGAAAAAACGAAAAAGAAAAAGAAACAAGAAAAAGAAACAGAAAAAGAAAAAACGAAAAAGAAAAAGAAACAAGAAAAAGAAACAGAAAAAGAAAAAACGAAAAAGAAAAAGAAACAAGAAAAAGAAACAGAAAAAGAAAAAACGAAAAAGAAAAAGAAACAAGAAAAAGAAACAGAAAAAGAAAAAACGAAAAAGAAAAAGAAACAAGAAAAAGAAACAGAAAAAGAAAAAACAAAAAAAGAAAAAAGAAAAAAAGAAAAAAACCCCAATGTGTTGCCTAGAAGACTTGCTCCGTGGAAGTTACCCTGGATACGTGTCAGTGGGAAGAGTCAGGAAGCAGACCTGTTGTGTCTGAACTGAAACACTCGAAGTCAATTAATTAAATCAGAAACTCTCCTGGCATGTTAGCAACTTCAGTTGTGTTCAACTCATTCCATACCAATAAACTTTGGTGTAATGATCTAAAAAAGGAGATGTATGTATATATACTTTATTTTTCATGGGTATATGGTATGCCTCCCCACTCTGGAGGTGGATACCAAGGGAAGACAACAAGGTAAGAGCAAAACTGTAAGTAGTCCCTATTCGCCCACTGAGGATTTGAGCACCACTTCAAACAGCTAGGATCTCTTGAAATGAATGGGGGCAGTTGCACACTAGAAGATTGTCTTGCACAGAGAAAGGCTGTGGTCCAGCCTAAAACCTCTTCGGTGAGCCCTGCTCTCTGCAGCTGCTACACGCAATGTCGGGGCCCTGGTGACAAAGCAGTTGCACAAGTGTTCATGTCCTTCCCGTTTACTTATTCACAGTTCTTTAGGTTTCATATTTTTGCCTTCTGTTGAGCCTCCTGCATTGTGGTGCCGTGGCTGGCAGGGATGCCTTTCAGGAGTGCGTTCTGCAGCGGCTGGCAGGGTCCCCTGGCACCCCTCTGCCCCGGGAGCGGCCAGCCGGGAGCGGTGCGGGCGCAGCACGGCCGGTGTGCGGCCGGAGGGGGTCAGGCCACGCCGCGCTGCTCCCTGACCGCCGGCTGCTGTAAAACACGGGTGTGTTACAGCATGTGCTCGCTGCCTGCCTCACGGTTTTCCTGCTGTAATTACGGAAAAGGCGTGGAGTGAAAACAGTGTGTCTAACAAAGTGCTCGTGTGATGCAGCTGTATCCGCTCTTAATCCTTCATTAATGCCTCATCAAAAGAGTACTGTACTTTTCATTTGTTTCATTTGCCGAAGGTCAGCATACTTGGAAGCTATTGTCACACAGCATTGCAGACTTTTTACTTATTTCTCTGGTATTGTTCCAAGCTATTGTATACGCAAATGAGTCAATTGGTATGCAGATTGTCTATCATTAAAACCATTTCAAAATCAGCTTTGTCGTTGGTTTAGTGTAGAGCTTGCATACCCTTCCTGAATGTAATGCGTTGTTCTGCATTGCTGCGGTGAGGTGGTTGTGCCAACCTCACTTGGGACCAATCCTGGTTTTCATATTGGCAGAACTTGCACGGAAATCATGGGAAATTTTCCCCGGGAACAGGCCTGCAAGCTGAAGTGCTCTGCTAACCCCGCCTTCACTTTGCAAACCACATAGGCTACCTGTGCCCATATCAGTTTCCCTTCCCTCCTCCTCCATTCACTGGGTTGTATTTAGACTCAGTATGAGTTTTAAAGGGTACACCCTTTAAACGTTTTCCTAGACTCCTTGGAAGAGCTGTCAGCCCCAGAGCTGGTCCTGCCTTTCCAGCAGGCAGCACATCTCTGCAGCTACCAGCACTGCCTATGCCAGCATCTGCCTTGCTGCCCGTGGCACCGAACTCTTGTCATCAACCCAACACATCCAAACTTCACACACACATGGCAGAATCTTCTGCTTTGTTTTTACTATTGAATTTCAGCTTTGAGTGAGAAACAGTGCTTCAGAAAATAAAGGCCACTTGGTTTTTCTATCATCTTCACACAGTTATTTAGTGTTTCCTCTGGGGTTTTTTTAGCAGTTCTTATCAAGGTATCACAAGCTCTTGGAGCAGAATCTGGATTCACTTGTTTCAAAAACCATTTTAATGACTTCTATGTAAAAAAAGTATTTTTATTTGCAGCTGAATTGTGTCAAGTGGCATAAAAGTCTTCTCTGTTTAACAAAAGAACTATAATCATAACCAGAAAAGATGGAAGTTAACATTAAAAGCTACATTGGTATAAAGATGGAAGTTAACATTAAAAGCTACATTGGTATAAAAGAATTCAATGACAGGAAATGTACATATACAGTTCTTGTTAAAAGTAGAGGAGAGTTGAGATAGGAACCATCTGTACAAACCCAGTATTTAGAAGGCTATGGGACCTGATGAGATGCAGCTGAAGGAGCTGAAAGGGTTGCCTAACCCCAGTGTAAAACCATTTTCTATCATCTGTGAAAGTTCATGCAGGTCACAGAGTCCTGGGCAAGTAGGAAAAGTTTAACGTTATGATCATCTACAAAAGAAAGATCTGGAAAACTACACACCAATCAGGCTCACATCTTTCCCTGGGAAACATGTATTAAGCCCTCATGAAAGATATTTGCAGGCAAATTAAGATCAAGAAGCTCACTAAGAAAAGCCGTATTGGGTGATAGCCTTCCATATTGAAACAACCTGCTTGACAGATGAAGGGAGAACTGTGGAGAGCGCTACCTTGATTTTAACAAGGCATTCGACAGCATCTCCTAAAAAATCCTTATTGATAAGCTGGAAAGTTTTAACGAGCATGGAATTACAGTAGTTCTTTACTACTTGACTACTGACAACAGCTAACAAGACATATTTTTACATCTTGGCTTCCAAAGACCAAAGTTAAAATATTAAGCATCAAGAAATTTTCTATTAGTGTAAACTATTTCTTTGTTTCAAGATTTACTGATGCAAGTCAGCCATTCATATCAAGATTTGTCAATGGGGTTTTTTTGTCACATCTGAAGAAGTCTCTTAAGATAGATCCCCAGGCCAGACCATACTAAAACATTGGCTCTTAGCTGCAGAGAGACCACCTCCCTCACTCGTTGGTGTCTTGGGTAGAGATGTCACTCTTTGACATCACTCTTTGTGGTACAGGTGATGGTCAGAATGGCCTCAGGGATGGTTTGTTAAGGTCCATTGGAAGGAAAAATTTAGTTCAATCTTGAAGCATGATTTGTGATCTACTGCAACTACATGGATTGGTGTTATTATTCCCATCTGTGCTGGACTTGAGAGCAATTTGTGTTTTCTGAGCAGACCAAATGCTCCACACTTGTTTAAAAGTGTACTTGCAGAAGCAACATCTTTTGCACAAGCGATTTTTTGTCTTTTGATTCGTGTTTGAAAGATCATTGCATAAAGGAAAATTATTATTTACATTCTAAAAGCGATCTCTGCCCTAGTGTCAGGTAAATCTGTGCCAGATAAAATATTCCCAAATTAGTTTCTTGGTCAAGAACGTGGCAGTAAGATGTACATGGGCATGTGATGCCCGACAGTGCACTTCTCTGATGGAAAAAGGAGCAGAAAGAACTAGTGCAATCTACCCTTTCTGTTTCATTCCTTCCTGACAGGCCTGAGATGAGAGATACACCCTCTGGTTCTCCAGACAGTTCCAACAGGGAGAATTCCTTTCAGTTGCCCACTAGCAGCATCTACCTTCCTATGGCAGGGGAAGAAAAGGGCTGCCAGGAGCTTCTACTAGCTCTGCCTAGTCCTAAACAAGGGCAATCACTTAGATCACTTCTATGCAAGTAGCAGTAGCACCCAAACACACACATTAAAATGCCAATTTATGATTTTCGGTTCCAGTATGTCAAGCCAGCAACTCTGGAGCCCCAGCATAATGATAGGCATGTCCTTCTCATCAGCCTCTCTTGCCCACTGTGACATCAAAACTCATTTCAGGTTTCCAGCAGCATTATCCAAGGTAAGTGGTCACCAGAGACACCATCCAGTAAATGTGGAATATAGTCATCTACAAGAGTAACTCACCCCAACCGAAATGCTAAAGTTATTCATCTGCCTTCTGTTTTCAAGTTCTTTGTGCTTGAAATATTCCTCACATTTCACTAAGCAGAGAAAGTATTTCACAAAGTCTTACAGTAAAGACTGCTTGCCTACTAGCAGGGGGTATCATTTTGGTCTTTTGGTCCTGTTATTTCTTAATTTAGTAAAATACAGCTATCCTCATGCTGGTTTTGAACCCTTACTTTAGGGCTTAGAGTTGGGTCTCATTCACCTGAAGGACGGCAAACATTTTTCTTTTGCTGTATGCCCTCAGCTACAGAGATACCAGGGCAGATTTTGTTGTTGTTATTGAATTATTTAGAATACAAGGAAAAAACTCTAGTAAGGCCAGACATAAGAATTCAGAGTGAGACACTGCACAAAAAAGATGGTCTGTTTTCTGCATTAATTCTGAAATCCAGCTGTGCAAATCCAGTTTGAGAATTCATCAAAAACATCCTAAGAAAACACTTTACAAATTAAAGCTCTATAATGGGTCTAGCTGAGCAATATTTTTCAGCTGAAATGCATTCTAAAGGACAAAGTAAGAGCAGTAATGCTATTATTATTGTTGTTATTATTTTTATCACCACTATTATTATTATGCTGCAGTAAAAGCATATGATACATCACTCCTTCATGCAGAACATCCTCAGTAGGAAGCCTACAATTTTAAGTTTGGAGATAGTAGACTACAGAGAGATGGGCAGAAACATTATTTATTGGACAGCGGGATGAGGAGCCCAGTAGAAATGCTGCTTATTCCAGAAATCTCCCTCTACTGTATTATTGTTTTAAGTACTCCTTGCTTTTACTCATAGAGATCCATTTTGAGGCTGATTTTTGGATGCTAAAGGAATACGCTGCGTTGAGTAACAATGGAAGGGGGCTGGCGGCAGGGGTCTGCAGGGGTGGCCTCTGCGAGGGGGCTGCCCCATGCCAGACACAGCCACTTCCACATGGCCCTAGTGGACACACCACTGGCCACAGCTGCACCCATCACTGGGGCTGGTGGTGCCTCCCCGGTAATATTTTTAAGGGAGGGAAAAAAACACTGAACAGGTAGAGAAGTCAAAAAAATGTGGGAAAGAGCAATGCAAACACCAAGGTTGGAGCAGGAGGAGGAGGAGGGTTAGGAAGTGCTCCAGGCACTGGAGAGATGTATATGCTGTAGCCCATGGAGGGAGACCCCACACCAGAGCAGCTGGATATTACTGAAGGAAGTTGCAGCCCCTGGAGAGCCCACACTGGAGCAGAAGAAAGATGTGGAAGGAAAGGAGTGACAGAGAGAAACCACTATGTACCGATCACAAACACCCCCCTGAGTCCTTCATTGCCTCGCTGAAGGGAGTGAGTGGCTCTACAGTGATAACAAGGGCAGGAGGAGAGGGGTCTGAAATGAAAGAGTGAACTTGAGCATGGAGGAAGGATGGGTGTCCGTCTAATGATTGTCTTTTTGTTTCTCACTACCTGATTCAGTAAGTAAATACTTATTTTAATTGGTAGTGGATTAATTTTAGCCAAGTTGAGTCTGTTTTGCTTGCAGCGGAAATTGATAAGTGATCTCCCTGGTTTATCTTGTCCTGTGAGCTTTCTCCTTTCTGTTCATCCTGTTTTCTGCCCACCCCCATCCCCCTGAGGGGGTGTGTGAGTGAGTGGCCAAGAGGGAGTTTCGTTGTTGGCCATGGCTGTCCTACCATGCACGGCTACTGCGCTGGAATTAACCCAACAGACACCCAAAATACTTCTTGTGAGACAGTATTAGTGTTTCAACTTCCTTACACAGGCATTATTTCTGAGGATGCCTAATTCATCAGGGAAGACCCTGCAGCAAAGGGAGTGCTTTAGGCCCATGTTGTAGCAAACTCAAGGGTAGTAATTACTCCTTGATAAACACATCAACACAAGAAAAGGAGTAGTACAAGGTCTCTCATTTCTTTCATTTTTAAAAGGTGTTGAAAAGGGGAGAGAAGGCAATACCAAAATAATAGAGGGCATAGAGAGGAACAAGAAAGCAGAAAAGAGCAGATATGGAAAGAAGAATGAATTAACATGATAGTGGAAAGGAGGGAACTTGTTGCTGTAGTCTCTGGATTTGCAAACAAGAGTAGTGCTGCATTGAAGGAATGGAAGTTCTGCCAAACTAGGTAGAAAAAGAGAGAGACTTACTTATTTAAAACTAACCAAAAATGAGTAAGGGCCAAATGCTGGCCAGGCGTAACCATGGCTTTGTGTGGTCCTGTGCAAAGACGAGGAGGAAAGAAGAGAACCATATCCTTTAGGGTGATGTTGGCATAAGAACATACATATATATGTAGACTGCCCATGGGAAAATGAAATTAAACAGCTGTGATGTGTAACCATTAAAACAATTCAACGGCAGAGGGGTCTTCTAGTGGGATCAGTGGGAACCAAGAGTATTCACTGCTCTGAGGGTCAAGCTCATAGAATCATAAAAAGACTAAAGTTGGAAGGGACCCATAAGGATCATCAATTCCAACTTCTTGCTCCTCACAGGACCACCTAAAACTAAAACATATGACTAAAGCATCCTCTGGATGCTCTTTGAACTCTGAGTCCACTGAGGGAAGAAGATCCTTTAACACAACAGTAGCAATAGGTTGGATGCACCAACAAACTCTTTCAAGGTCTGTCCTCCTACCACCTCCCAATCCAGATGACAAGATCCCCTTTGGCATAGCAGCTTTGAGCCCAGCCCTGCACTCCAGAGCCCAGACTGCATGTGCAGAGATAAAAAAAACGTTAAATGCAACTGCAAATTTAAATCATTAGCAAAGCTTGGCAAGTGTCCCTTGAATGTTGAAATTACAGCTCTCCGAACCACTTCCTATTAAAGGCCCAGTTCTACACTGTTTAGCAGGAAAGCTCTGAGAATCTGACATGTGGAAGAGGTATGTAGGAAGACAGCAGACATCTCCCTCCAGTTTGACCCTCTCTGTAACTCTGGATAAGCTGTAAGGAAAAGAGGGAATGCGGCTGCATCTCACTGAATCAGATAATTAAAACAATCAAAACTGTCACAGCCATAAAAGTGGTTCTAGAGACAGTCTACAGAGGTATTCCACAGAATATTAATTTGCAATGACTTGGAAGTTCCCTTTGTTGCTACTGAAATCAAGAAAATGTTGCTGTTGCAGGATTTTCACACGTTCAGAAACACTAACAAAGTAAAAAAGAAAACTTCCTGTCAATGTCAAAACAGATTACCCAAGATTACACAACTATGTCAAACACTCCATGGGATTATCAGCAATGAAGGATCTTCTTCTCTAATATATGAATTGCATGATTCCCTACAGACAGGAGGAACACAAAGGCTGCACAAAGGATATGTATGAAAACACCGTATCATAGTCTCTGTGGCAGTCTCTGGTTTCATATTGGTTGGAGCAGTGTTGGCTTCAGTAGCTACTTCAGCAATGGAGAAAACAGCTGATCTCCTCCCTCCCACACATATAATTCTTTATTAGATGCTTGATATTAGCAATTAAGGGTTTGCAGTCACAGTATTCACCACTCTGGAGTACAGCGTTAGCTGGTAACTATACTGAGATCCTTGCTGTAATTTTATTTTAATTGGCCTCTTATGATACTCACTATCAGTGAGTATCATGGAATTGTCAAGGATGGAAAAGGCCTCTAAGACTATTGGGTCCAACAGTTGTTCTCTTCTGAAGCATTTTTACTATTACAGAGGAAGAATATTAACTAATGCTGATACTGCCTGTAAAAAAAAAAAGAATCAAAATCAGAACACAGACAAGTTCAGGAATATAAGCAAAAAAAGAATGTGATTGCCATACAAAATACAAATCTCAACAGTAGCTGCAGTCACACATGCATGATTTCTAGGAGAGATATCCTAGGGCAGTGGTATGGATTCAGAGGCTTCAGAAGAGCAGCCTGATCATGAGACAGCCTACACTAATTCAGCAACAAAGCAAATGATGAGAAGACCAGAATTTCTGTTATGCTACTGTACCCCAAAATCATAGGCAGCTATCACCTATTATCCACAGCTGCTCTTCAGAAATGAAATCTTAGAAGAACCACAGTGCCTGCCTCACAACAGCGGAGTTGGTCATTTCAGCAGTGGTCATGGTACAAGTTTGGTACAGCCAAAGATGCAGTACAGTCAAACAAAATGCTCAGTACAGTCAGTCTGACAGTGCAGATTGCAGGTTCTATCACTGTCCCGGTTTGAGACAATGAAAGGAGGAAAATGCCCTCCCGGGGGAAGGCAGACTATCAGCCATCCCTGCCCCCCCAGGTCTGGACAGAGGCAATTCCTCAGAGGTAGAATGAAAAAAAGTCTGTTTTATTTACAAGGCATAGGAAAGAAATGAACAATATTCAATGATAACTACTTGGGATGGAGAAACCAGTGTAAAGTACAGAGTCCTTGGCGTGGTCCCCCGCTGACAGGCCGAGGCAGGGCCCCTCCCCTAGCAATGCCAGCAATAGGATGGCCTTCTGTCCTGGAGCCGAGCTCGATTGGAAAGCAGTTTCAGGGAAAAAAAAAAAAAATCCCAAGGAAAAAAAAACTTGTCTTAGCTAGCTAAGAAGGGGGGGGAAAAATTTGCTTTCCATCTCTCTCCCTTGAGAAACAGAGCTGGAAATAAAACTGGACAACACAAAAAAAAAGGGGAAAAGAAGAAAAAACCACAACTCTCTCTTCCTTGCTGCCTGTGGCGGAGCTGAGAGCTTAGGAGTGAGTGAGAGAAGAGAAAAAAAACCAAACCAAACCCACCTGAGTCCCAGCACAGGAGTATTTGTGTTTGTCCTTGAAAATTCTTGGAATCGAGTCAGAGGCACAGAATTCATGTTTAGTATACAGCAGTGATATGAGATAACAAAATGGTGTCATATGCTCAACCCAAGACAATCACCCAGATTCCTCTGGTGAAAATACTGGGCACTTTATACTGGATTTGGGAGGAGGCAAAAGAGTGTCTTTGCCTCAACTACAGAATTTGTGAAGTTTTGTTCTGCAGAATTATTTTAAGGGATTGGCAGACTGCTAAATTAATCTACCCCTTTTGATTTCAATTTAAAAGCCTTCCTCTTGACAGTGATATGTCTAAATGCCCAGAAGGAAAATGACATCACGGCTGAATTGCCACCTCCCTGGCCCTCTGTCATCCCCCAATTACGGGACTGTCTCACTGCCTGAACATTCCCTCTTCTCTACAGTTCATTCCTCTTGCATCACCAAGTGCAGTGCCCACCCCACCTGGGAAAGGCAGGTTACCCAGCAGGATAACCTACTGGGAAGCACTGCTTCCACCATCAGCAGTGTCTGGATGCCCGGGGGACAAATCTCTTAGTCTGGACCTGCAGCTTTGAAGCATTGTCCTCACAAGTCGGAGCAGCTTCGCCTGCATGCCCTGGGAGGTGCCTCTGCTTCCCAGGAGTTCAAGCAGAGTAAGGGCAAAGGGCAAAAAAAGCTCACAGATGTGCTTCATTTGAGAGACATGTTTAATTAAAGAATTCCACACAACAGTAACAATAGTTAATACTAGTACCGAAGCCTTGTAATGGGTTTGTTTGCTACACCTGCACTCTGAACTGGAGACTTCTTGCTTCTTCTGCTTAAAAATTAGTGTCTTTCCTTTGCAAAAGGCCAAACAATTGTTTGAAAGATAGCTGGTTTTTTCTAAATTTGTACTTGTGGAACATAATATATGGATATTTCAATTATCTGATATAATGGCTTTTTTGCAAACAAAATGAAAAACATACCCTTCTCCAATATCTGGACTGTAATATATAAATATGTAGCAGAAAAATGGAAAAAGAAAGAGAAATAAAGTAGATCTTGATTACCCTTGATTATCTTGATTATCTTGACAATCAAGATATTTTCTAACATCAGATTTGGAAAAGAAACTATACTTTCCTTTGACAATATTGAGGTTTTAACTTTAGTTCCTAGGATATTTCATAAACTGTAAGGTTAATCCTGATCTGCTTCTACAGTTTGCTCCTGTACAGTAACCACAGAATTTCCCTACTAAAAGTCTGCTGTTTGTAATACTAAGCTTGAAAACAAAGACAGCAAAAATTTAAAGTAAGTTTGTCATAAATGTATCTCAGTATTGAAAATGATCATAACTATGTGCTTTATATAGCTTCTTAATAAGAACATTAGGTCTGAGTCCAAAACTCTTGGCTATAACCAAAGCGATTTTAAATAGAACAAGAATATATTTTTAAAATATACATTTTCTTCTTAAAAAAGGAAACGGTGCCTTCTCAAACAAAAGAACGTGATTATCTGGACACAGACCCAAGTTACAGTGCAGAGAGCTCAGAAAGCTTCAAATAAAATTGGCATTTGTTTAAAAGGATGATTTAACAAGTTGACTGGATGAGGTTCAATCAGCCCATTTAGTCTGGTAATTCTAGAAACATCAGTGTAAAAAAAAACCTGCTTTTTTTTTTGCCTTCTGCTATAGTGCCGCACAATCACACCACGGAAAACATGTTGCCTGCAGCAGTGGCAGACACCGATCACGCGTTTGGTTGCGCTATGTCCGCACCGATGGCCGTGTCCAACAAGAGGTTCCACACCCCTCGGAGGCCGAGGCGCGTCCTCAGCAGCTGCTTCACACGTGAGAGCTTCGCCTGCCCCGAGCGCCCAGCGACACTCGCAGCCTTGGCTCTCTGGCTTTGTAGTGCTCGTTGAAGTCCAACCTGAAGCTGAGGAACCGAAGGCTTTCGTCAGAACTGGTTGTCAGCACTTGCATCTTCCAGTGCCTGCCATGCACGTCAGTCTCCAGTGCAAACAGCTCAGTCTTCTAAAGTGTGCTCCCCCTTGCCACTGCCTCGGGACAGCCCTTCAGGATCCAGCCTGTGCCAGCAGGAGACCTCACCCTGTCCGTGGTGCAGCTCCAGTGCGGGCCAGGCCAGCATTAGAGCACTGCTTGCTTCACACACAGCCCTTTGGCGTGGGCTGGACAGCAGCACGTGGCACCCCAGAACAGCCCAGACTCTGCCCATCTGCCCCAGAGAGCTTCTATCAATTTCAAGCAAAATCTAAGTACAGTCTAATTAATCTCATTGCAGCTCTCCAAAAATTTGACCCAATCTTTCCCAGCGAGGGAGATGTGAAACATTTTGACCCAGACAGCAAATTTCTTAGTGATTTAAAGCCCCCATGCCAAAGACCAGGATCTCCACAGCCTCCAGAAAGGGTCTCCAGTATTTTTTATCTGGGGACACTGTTGCCTTTTCCATTAGACCTCAACATGAAACCGTGAGCTCCTTTTGACAGTGCAGCTGTTCATTCAGGTTAGCCAGATGGAAAGTGGAATTCTTAATGATAGAAAAGGCTTCAATATAATTAAAAATGCACGGCTGTTACAAGTCACAACCTTGTCTTGAAAAACTATAGTCTGTGAACAGCACACATTATTACTTTGGTCTGCACTCTGAATCAGAATTCATAATTCATATAAAACCCAAAATATCCCGGATTATGAGGCCACAGCTGAAAATGCATCATTTGCAATTCTCCGCTGTCCTCTAAAGGCTGCTTCAGGAATTTCACTCTCTGAGTTTGGAAAGCAAAGACTCTGCTCTGCATCCATGTACTAGAGCACAGGCAAGTGGGTCCAAGAAATGTGAGAGGTTTATGAAGAGCTTCAGCTGGAGCTCTGCAAGCCACTGCAAGAGAGTGGTCTGACCAGGGACACAGAGAGACCACGTCTGTGAGGTGTGTGACACTGGACCGGCAGCACCGCTGGCTCTGGCAAGGGATGGGATTTCTATTATTCTGCATCCTGGTACAGATTGTTCTGCTGGTGAGGTTTGGAAGTCCCTCGAGCATGGTCTGATGCCTGCTACAATTAGTAATGTGCATGCAAATCAGCTTGCTAAACTGAACCAAAAAAATTTGATCTTGTTTGGTACCTTCCTACCCCTTTTAAGGGTGACTTTGAGGAGTTCTTTATTTATAAAGGAGAAAGGTCAAGCTTAAAATAAGCCTGCAGATATACAATTCCCCATTAAGAAACCCTCTAGTTTAAGGCACAAGTGCCTGTAAACTTCTTCTATGCAGCTATTTCTTCTGAGTCACAGTATTGCCCTTTAATGGTCTTAATGAAGGAAAGGGGAACATTTATTATTTTCTTTTGTTTCCTGGCTACCATCCAATTACTCTTTTTTTTCGACTATTTCCTATTCTGTTATTAATGTCTGTTTTGATCTTTCCATTTGCAGGAGCTTTCTTTAGACTTCCAGAACATTTTGCCTGTGAATTATTGAAACCTGTGAACACACTCTAACTCTGGGATAAATGTGGATCTGATTCTGTTTTTGTCTTAAACTTTAGTTGTGTTAATAAAGTTGCAATGAGTTCAAATTCTGGTTTCTTCATTTATTAAATACCATTTTCACCCCACATTTTATGTTCTCTTTATGCTTTCTGTTCACCACTAAATGGTGCAATTTCACTTCTCTCCATCTGATATTTCAGTTGCTTGTTTTCTAGAGAATTTTAGTTTTGTCCTTTTCTACCAATTATAATATGCTCCAACGCTTATTTTTACACACCAAGTTGTTAAAGGAAAGCCCCCATGTGCCTTTTTAATTACTGTCATGTAAACACCCTCTGTTTTTTTATGCCCTTCAGCACTGTTCAACAGAAACAAGAGATAAAATTCAGTACAAATATCCTCATTTAAGAAGAGTATGCAAGGCCTTGTTAGAAACCGTGGAAGACTGCATTCTTTGCCTCCCTCTTGGTAATTTTTGGAAAAACTTTAAAGGGTGATGAAACAGCCTTGAGCAGCTTTGGGAATGTTCCCGTTGTAGAAGTGAGAGGCACCCTTGATGCTTAACTACCTTGTTCTGGTGGCACGTATCTCAAATGCAAATAATTCATTTTCATTTTGGCACTGGAAGATTTCATACATGCAGTAATCACCTTGTGACAGATTTTTCCTATCATATCTTTTTATATTCAGACTGATGGTAATAATCTCTCCAATTGCATTTACTATACCCTAATGTTTAGCTAACTTAATTGCTGTTCTGATAACTTCTGGAGGAAAACATTTAACATAATTTGCTCCACAAAGAGCTAAAGTAAATTAACTGCACAGTGATAGAAATTTCACCTCCTACACTTTTCAGATTTTTCTTGGCATATTTTTCTTTCTCTACTCTTTCCTGAGCATCTCCTTGGCCACCATTTGCTGCCTTTCAGGATTCCTGCTCTCTTCTCCTCTGCCCTTCTGTCCTTTTGTGAGCAAATATCCATCACTTTGATTTCTTTAACTTTCCTGACCTCTTTGTTCTCTCTGACCCCATACACCTCTGGTCAGCTTTTCACCTACATCTGAGCCTGTATTTCCACTCGTGGCACTCAGGTTTTAGTCCAATGATGTTAAGAAAGAATGTACAATACTGGTCAAAGTTTATTAGCAAAAAGCTAACTTTGGAAGAAAAAGGAAGAAAATAAGTCCTGACTGAAGCACCTTTGCTGCTCTTCTGGTGAAAGAGAGTAAGCACCAAGTTAATCCTTATGAGTGAATCTTGTGTCTTAAAGACTGTATTGCACCAAACTAACAAAAATAATTAAAATACTACATCAGGGAGCCTGTTACTCTAGGAAGTCTGAGTAGTTCATACCTTAAATTCATAGTATTCCTTCTCAATATAAATCCAACGTGTTCTCATTATATTTTAAAATTGTGGTTCAGTAAGCCCTCAGAATGTTATATAACTTACTAAACCAAAGGCAGCAGAAACTTTTCAGTCTGAACAATTGCAGACTAAGAACGAGTATTTTACTTG
The DNA here is from genome assembly GCA_013400975.1 of Atrichornis clamosus. Lineage (NCBI taxonomy): Eukaryota > Metazoa > Chordata > Aves > Passeriformes > Menuridae > Atrichornis > Atrichornis clamosus. The sequence continues at coordinate 20,673 of WBMZ01013711.1, forward strand.
TGACTGTTTATCATTATCTTTGGTACTCTAAGTAACTTTGTTTTGTTAAATAGGGTAGAGCAGGCAATGGTTACAACACCCTTGCAGAAACCAGATTTATTTCCTCTGACTTCTGAAACAGCAGGTTCTTTTATCTGTCCCTGCTTTACTTGCCAATATTTTCACATCTCTTGCAATTCTCTCAATTCTTTTTCCTCTCTCCAGTTAGCAGAATCTTATTAGAGGTTAAAGTGGTATTTTGGGTCTCAAGGAGCCAAAAGATGATTTTCAAAATTAATGAGGCATTTTGGAGTAGTCCCTGAGCACCCTTATGTGAGTGTGAAATATGTTCTGTCATCGCTGAGGCTCCTTACTCAGGTGAAAATTTAAATGAGTACAAATGTGCACACCCACAGCTCATTCCTAAGGTCAGCATTAGGAAACATTCACGCATTCATGCAAGATCACAGACAACTACAATCTTAAGTCTAGAAGTCTTAAATAAAGCTTCAATTTTCTGTCCAAATATGTCCCTTTTTTTCAACCATTCATTACCTTTCAACTCTTAGTGTGTTTTAAAAGTTACATATATACTTAAAAAGTGTCCTCAATACTGAAAATCACTGTTAGATGTAGCATACTGGAAGTTATACTTTCACATTGACAAAAGATAATTGGCCATTCTTGATAGGAATTTTATTTGAAAATGTTGAAAATGTTCTTGTCCAAAACATTAACAATCTTACATATGTGACAGGAGGAAGACAGAATCCTTCCACAACTAATTTTAACAAAATAAATAATGTAGATTTAGGCTTTTAAAATATATAGTATGCTCCAGTGTAAGTTGAGAGACCTTGACATTTATTCACTGCATGTAGTATAAGAGGAGAAAATCCACAGGGCCTTGACTGAAAAATAGAATTACTTAAATAAAACTGGATTATGATTATATTCTGTCCTTGATCTCCTACCCTAAGCCTATAACTAATTCGCTGAAAAATATATCAGGAGCTTCTACATGTCCTAGTGGATGCTTCTAAGATACTAAAATGCATTATACTGTACCCTGCTGCAGTCAGGCTATTGTAACTTACAGAGAGAGATAAAACTTTCAGGGGCTTTTTTTAACTTTCTCTTCTTCAGAATTCATATTGGTTAAGACATAATTTCACTGTCACTTACCAGAATAAATATTCCTTGTAGTTTAAAAGAATAAGACATAAATACTTGCCAGTTCTTTTCCATTTAAAGTATTTATGGTATTGGTAGCACCACATGGATAGCCCTTCACCCCAGAAGAGTGTTGTATATTGTATAGCATCCTAAGCTGGGTGATAGTTTTATTCTTGGTTCTTGCATTTCTACTTTTACTGCGATTTCTCCAAAATTTCTTTAGGCCTTGGCAACCCTGAAAAGGAGGGGGCCAAGCATGCGTGATCAGTTAGCAATGGCCCCAGGATAGGATACAGAAAAAAGGAGGAGCCACGCTTGTTTCAGCCTAGAAACCTGGCTGGAAACATAGACCCTCAGCTCTATTTGTATTTTCAGACACTGTAGCTCTAAGAGCAAGACACTGAAATGACCAGCCAGAAGTATGTATTACATATATAACAAAATAAAGAACAGCCTTGTAGAGTAACTATGTTCCTAACAATTATTCTTTAACATTGATTATAGTATATAAGCAGTTCGGTATTAAAAAGTAAAGTAAAAAGGTGAAAATCTCGTGTTTCTCCTTAGAAATGTCCCTTAACGGTGCTGCTGTCACCCACGACAAGGAAAGCCACTTGTGCAGTCCCAGCAGGAGACTGTCAACTTTCACTCTAAGCATGCACGTTTATGTAGAATTCAGTACTGGTCTTCGGGCACAAATGAAATAGATCATTTCTCTCTCACTTTCGTTAGGAGCTGCTGAAGCCACGAGTCTGCCAGAAGCGAGGCTGTCACAGCCCCACGGCCTCAGATCCCAGCAGCAGCAATGTTCAGGATGCATCCCGCACAGACGGGCCCGCGCAGGGAGCACGTGCACCCACAGGGAGCTGGACACACTGGCCGCACACGGCACCCCAGCACACACAGCGCTCCCCTGGACACAGGCAGCACCAACTGCCTCATCCTGCTCCCCTGCTCGCCCGAGGCGGATGGAGGACCATTAGTGGGAGATACATAGACATCCCACTAATTCACAATATGTCTCACTAATATATAATGTGTGTCTATAGTTATTGCTTAAAAAAATGACAGTGTTGTTGTGTACTATGTCAGTGAGAGGGTGCAGAATTCTTTCTGCATCCCCATACTAAGGGCCTGACAAAAAAGGCTTAACTAAATAGCTGCTTTAATGTGACAGAATAAAACCACTTCCAGAGGATGTTCCTGCAGAGGTGGACAAGTTATTCTATGACTATATTCATTGATAAGTCACAATCTTCAGCTCAGTTGAGGTCTTGGTGCTCTTGTATAAGGTATTACAACAATGCTATTAATATAATTATTTCTAAGCCCAGAGGAAGATTTGAAGTATTATTCAACTTTTGATCCACTCTCTTGATGATAATCTGGTCTCAACAGTATAGGGCCAACAGATGCCCACAAAGGTTCACTTTTTTGTCTGTATTTTTTCATTGCTCAATTTTCCTTGAAAAGCGGTCATTGGCTGCCTCAAGCTATGCTTGTTACACCACAACTGACCAGTTCCAATGTTAAGATTGGAAGATACGAGAAAACACAACAGCTGCCAGGTTAGAGGGTAAGAGACTGGTCTCCACTCACGAAGGAGTACGAGGACAATGGCAGGTCCCCACTGGTCCCCTGAGCCTGGTAGTCACGAGCAACTCCTGCAGCAGTGAAGACTTTTCCCAAATAGGTTTCTGCAGAATCACCTCAAAATGATCATTCCCAGCACAACCACTGCTCTGGGTTTCCAGGGTACTGCTGGATTCATTTTAGCACCAAAGAGAACTCAACGTTCCTCTGGAACTTGTCCTCCAATTCCAACATTGGTGCTGCCTCTCTGGCCTCTGGCTTGTCTAATGACACCTGATCATGCAATGCATCTCTCAACCCAACGGCAAAAGAGTGCACGTGCAGGTCATTTTTTTGCAAAGAGTCTTGGCCAAACCACCATCAAATAATCTCTGCCATCCTTCTAGACTTTACGAGAACAATACGCTCCCCCCACATCACAAAAAGGGAGTTACTCCTGCCTGTCACGTGATGTGTGACCTCATGATGCCAAGCTCAGCATCCTTCAGCTCTCCTCTGGCTCACCAAGGATCCCTGGTTTCAGAGTCCATCCTTCTTACAGCTGAAATGCTGCCTGCAACTACACCCGGTGACAGCAGCTGCACCAGCAGGCCACACGGTTAAAATCTTTGCATGTTTTAATGAAAGCAAGGATTCCAAGGCCTGCACAATGGGAATCCTGGTGTGCAGAGGGCAAACCAGATAGTCCAGGGCTGCAAGTCAGTGCATTGTCCCTATGAGAGGTCACTTCCATGGTGACTCACAGCAGCCTTACCTACATGGCCTGGAAGGTGCCTCTCCTTCCCAAGGGTTTGAGTAAGGGCAAAAGGTAAAAAAGGCCACAGGCCTGGCTGAGCTGAGGGTAATTGTTAATTAATGAACTGCACACAACTCTCAGTGTAGGCAAGATTAGTACCACAATCCTGTAATGCGTAGGGGTCTGTAAATCAACATGCTTCTAACCGGAAGCTTCTCCTTTTTTGCCCTGTGAAAAAAATCATAAACTTTCACTTACAAAAAGCAACACACTTATTTGAAAGATAATTGTGTTTTTATTTTTCTAAGCTTGCACTTGTGGAACATAATAAATGACCTGATATAATGACAACTTTGCAAAAGAAGAATTCCCCTCTCCCCAACATCTGGACAGCAATATATAAATATTTACAATGAAAAAAATAGGAAAGAGAAGAGAATGAAGTCAACCTTAGCCAAGTCAGTTTGTTTCTATACACATCTGATTTTGAACATTTATTATCAATCTTAACCAACTCTTTCCTTCACAGTACTGAGGCTTTAACTTCATTTTTAGATCTTATGTGCAACAGATACATTCCTGACTCTGTTTCTATAGTTTGTTCCTGTACAGTAACCATAAAATTTCCCCACTAAATTTTTATTCCAGGGTTTTCACTTTGAAAACAACAAAAAAGTTTAAATATAAGTTTATGTCTCTTGATACAAAGTTTCTCACACAGTCAAACACATCACAACACTGAAAATCAGCATAATGAAATGCTGTATAGCTTCTTAACAAGGACAACAGTTCTGGGTCCTGATCTGCTGGCTTTAACAAAAGCTCTCTTCAAATAGAACAAGTACATATAGAAAAAATAACCTTCTTATTTTCTTGTTAAAAAAGGAAATGGTGCTTCCTATAAACAAAAGATGTGATTTTTTTGACACAGATATAAGTTACAGTGGAAAGAGCTCAGAAAGCTTCAAATAAAATTGGCATTTGTTTAAAAGGATGATTGCATGAGGTTCAATCAGCCCATTTAGTCTGGTAATTCTAGAAACATCAGTGTAAAAAAAAAACCTGCTTTTTTTTTTTGCCTTCTGCTATAGTGCCGCACAATCACACCACGGAAAACATGTTGCCTGCAGCAGTGGCAGACACCGATCACGCGTTTGGTTGCGCTATGTCCGCACCGATGGCCGTGTCCAACAAGAGGTTCCACACCCCTCGGAGGCCGAGGCGCGTCCTCAGCAGCTGCTTCACACGTGAGAGCTTCGCCTGCCCCGAGCGCCCAGCGACACTCGCAGCCTTGGCTCTCTGGCTTTGTAGTGCTCGTTGAAGTCCAACCTGAAGCTGAGGAACCGAAGGCTTTCGTCAGAACTGGTTGTCAGCAGGACCAAGAACTGCTGGACGATTCCCTGCAGGAAAAAGAAAAACCCAAGAGACAGCTAAGAAAACATCCCTGGTGTGTTTTGCACAGGAATGCCAGGTGGTTCGTAGACCTGGTAAGGAGGCAGAGAGAATCCAGGCAAAGGCAAGCACAAGGGTTCATATTCAGTTGTTAACAAATTAGTTATACTGGATTCATTCTGCCTGCAAAAACCCAGAGCTTCCTTTTTATCTTCCAAGTGTCTGCCATGCACATCAGAATCTCCAGTGCAAACAGCCTGGTCTTTTAAAGCATGCTCCCCACTCCCTGTGCTCTGCTGGCACCCTCCATCTGTCTGAAGGCTCCCAGGCTGCAGAGGAGCTGCCTCTCTGTGCCACTGCCTCGGGACAGCCCTTCAGGATCCAGCCTGTGCCAGCAGGAGACCTCACCCTGTCCGTGGTGCAGCTCCAGTGCGGGCCAGGCCAGCATTAGAGCACTGCTTGCTTCACACACAGCCCTTTGGCGTGGGCTGGACAGCAGCACGTGGCACCCCAGACGTGCAGAGCACGGGCCCACCAGGGCAGTCAGTGCTCAGACCCAACCAGACTGTGCCCTTGGAGCCGTTTTAGGTGGGACGTGCACTCGGCATGCGGGAGGCACGCTTCCGCATCCCATCTTCCCATTCGCCTCGAGCCAAGGGACTGCGGGAGTCCCACAGCATACAGGAAAGCAGAGGGCTTTGGGAGGATGGGAAGATTCACTGGGAGAGCTCATTCCTAGTCTTCACTAAATATTAACATCGACACACCCGTAACAAGAGCACTCCATTACTTCTGAAGATGACCAAGGATGGCCAGGGAAGTCCTATACGGAAAACCCATAAACACAGTCCAAGCAGGCAAAACCTACATTGCCAATTTGTAGCAACCTTGTAGGGCACATAAACTACAATTTATTTACAACCTACACTTAAAGACTTTGGCTCTATTTTCTTGGGGAGGAATACAAAATGGATCTGATGCAGAACACCAGGCAGAAGGACTGGCAAGAGCTCTGCACATGCTGTACAGGTGCTAGGTCTCAACTCTAATTGCTGTAACAAATCAATTGTAGTCTTATGAGGTAAAATGAATACATGGGTAACAACACAGCAAAACCCTCAAAATCACTCATTTACCTAACTAAACATTATATGTTTAATATTTGACTAAATAAGTATTTAAGGATATAAAAATAAGAAAGATACAAGAACTATCAAGAGCAAGAAGAAAGCAGGTCCTAGAGCTTCAAGTCAAATTCAGTATCAACATTTGACAAGAAATCTTGACTTCAGCTACGCCAGAAGTGATAAATAAGAGAAGTTAAAAGGTACATTACATCAAGAGTATCTCAGATATCAAAGTCAAGAGATGAACTGGGATAGGGCTGGTTTTCAGTTCACCTGAAAGGCTGCTGTGGCACATAGTGCTGTGTCCCTCTAATCGCTTCCTGAAATGCTTTCCCTGAAATCTATCAGCTGATTTTTCTGGGGAATGGTAGCTTTAGCATCAGATATAACAAATTAAGACAAAGCCAGAATAAATTACCATAAAAGAAGATAGCCTGCACATGTGCCCCCAAACAGCTTATCCATAGCCTACCTTGGTGAGGTTAAAATTAAGCATTAAGAAACTTTCTGCAGTCTTTAATAGCAATGACTTGCAAAGACAGTGAGAAAAAATAGAATACTGAAAGAATTCTGCTTTTTTCTCCTCATATCACACCAAAAGATAGCTATTACTTTTACTGGAGGAAGACTTCAATGAAAAGACTCTTGCTTTGTCAGGGGCACATAAATGAACACAAAACCTCTGACTACTAAGGAACAGTGAATACAGGTTTAAGTAGAGAATGAGAAAACGAAGACCTAGATCCACGAACTGCACACGTGAATACGGAAGTTACACCTACTCAATACTACACACCAAAACCTAGGGTATTTTCAAAAAATATAATCTAAGAGGCACCTGGTAAAAGTGTGTGAGTATTCGCAGCTGTGAGCACATTTTAGGTATTGAGTCTTGAAATTCTTTTATCCTCTTGTTCTCTTCTTCCTCTTCTGATGCAGTTACACCCCACTTGCCCTACACAGAGACCAAACAAATTAAGAGGTCAAATGTCACGTGATGCAAGTTGCTAACTGGGCCACCTTCTGCCCAGATACACCACATTTATAAAAACCAACCACTGCCATAGAAAGACAAACACTGAGCCTCCAATATTGAAACTATCAGTCCCCTTGGCGGTTGTACAGCACATGAAAAATCTGAGGCAAGTCTCACACCAACACTGCATGTCCCACAGTCTGGCAGCAGGGAGGCAGACATGAAGCTATGGCATTTTTTGCAAAATTTACTTCATCTCAAAAAGCCCTAAATTTCTCATCCTCCAAAGTCCACTAGAGAAATCTACTCAGGAATTTTGGGCAAAACAAGAAATCAAAACCACCACTCAGCAGTTTTGTTTGACGTCACTAGCTAGTGCTGATGACTTTTATACCTGTCTCAACTACATTTTTCATTTTTGCTGTACCTCTACATGGTATCTAAAATTCTCCATATATCAAAAGACAAGTATATCTGCCTCAATTCATTTTCACTTTCTAGTAATATCCTTACTGTACCTCAAGTTCACGCTGTTTTTTCCTCTCTTCAAATTGCAACCTCAGCTGCAGCTCTTCCAGAGCAGCTCTGTACATTGCATCCTGGGCATTCTGGAGCTCAATGATCTGATCAAAAACTGCTCGAAGCTGGTTGAGAAGTACCTGTGAGACAAGCAACAAAATAGTTAAACAGCAGTTGTACAGCAAGAGAGTTTTAAGTTACTAGCATTCCCAGAACACAATAAAGTCTTTTTTACACACAGCTACAGAGACTGTTTTGCAAAGCCCTACGTCAGTTATTGCATGATTACACAGCTCCTTAGGACCAAAAGCCACACTGTAGCAAGTTCTATTATCAACATGTGTCACTATGTCTGGGCAGTAGGTACAGAACCTACCATTACAAGATCTTGTATCAGAGGAATAAAAATGACTTTTCTCTTTGCTCTTGCAATGTAAGAGAAGGTGGTTCCTAACACATAAGGCAAGATCATCAAGTTACAATTTAATGCAAAGGGGAAGACTCACCCTGGAATCACTATCCAGCAAGCACCGAGCTATGATTGTGTCCAGAAAAACTTCGTGAGCTGCAATGATGTGATCCAAGTCCTGTGCTTGTTGGACCTTGTTCCAGAGCTCATCCCATGAACACTCAAGCACCTGGAGCAATGACACAGGATTGGGCTGTTTTGATTTGCTAGATGATACGCTTTATGAAATTTAAGACGGACAACACAAACAGAATATTAAAAGTACTTCATTTTCAAAGTATCTAATTGGGTGAAGAGAGTATACCTCAAATGTAATGTAATACTGCATTTGATGAATGAAATGGACCATTTCTGATGCCAGAACATGACACTGATGCAGCACCCCAGAAAGCTCTGTAAAAAAATCCAAAGAGATAACATGTTAGAGACTGCAAGGACAAGCACAGCCATCAAATCAGCTTGAAAATTTTTTTCTTATCAAATTGAGTATTTCATAGCATGCCTACTAGTAGCAGCAACACTGGCTGACAACAGACAAGCAAAGAACATTGCACAGTTACCTCCTAGAAAATGTGAGCCAAAGAAGACACTGACTATGTGCTCAGGCAGTGCTGGAAACAAACCTCCTCTTGAGAACATAAGAACAAATAAAACCCTAGCAATGGGAGACAGCTACAGCCTGAAGAACCTCAGGTGATGGGAGTAAAATCTGTGAACTGCACCACAGCCTCAAAGGGAAAAGAAAACAAGAATGCAATAGACCACTGGTTTCGAGTCAAACAAGCACTTATTTGGGACAAGAAATGACAGCAAACTAAATCCTATCTCACAGAAGCAGAAAGGAAACCCGGTCATCCTTTACAATTCCAGATACCAGCAGCATGCACTAGAGCAGACTTTATAAGAGCTTGTTTCCCAGTGACCTTCTGAGGCCAGTGTCCTCTCCCACCCACCAAAAGTTCTTAATTATAAACCAATAAATTTGTAAATATTACTACATCACGAAGAAGCGTAACTCTCAATCGCTATTTTTCACTGAAAGAAATGTAGATAGATTAAAAAAAGATTTCAAGAGTGAGCCAGTACAGATGCTCACAAATATGACTATACTCTCAGCGGAGAAATAGGATCCATTAAACATACACCACAGCCACTACACTTCAGAGCTTTCCTATTTCTTCTCAAACACCTTTTTCTTCTTGGCCTCTTCTGTTCTTAGCTAAACAAAAGCAAGGGGAATGAGTGAAGGTAAAACTAGTACATTCAGAACTGTGCACGTATGAGGCTAGCTAGTTAACAGACAGCACAAGAAAGAGGGAGACATGGGGTACAAATAAGAAGGCATCATGGAAGATGAATAAAAAGGGATGGAAGAGTTACAACTAGTCTTACAACTAGACCAGCATAAAGATACCTGTATTAGTGCAACTTTTCAAGACAGTGACCGAGGAGTAAGTAAAGCAACAATTAGGAAACTTCCATTTACAATAATGTTATTTTACCTTCATCATCATCATCATCAACCATTAGGCTGCCAGTCAAGAAGAGCAACAAAATACAAAATTCATCTGAACATCATTTATCAGACATTTCTCCTACTCTTAACATACAGTTTGAAATAAGATGCAGTCATCTAAATTCATTTTACATGTCATCCATTTGGGAGCCCCTCACCTGGCATACTTTTCAGAAGCTTTGCATTGCACATGTGCCCTTTCCATATATCAGTAAGAATATACTCCATTCTCTTTGCTCTCCAAAGGAAATTAAATACTCTTAGATAGTGGCTCATGCACTCACGTGTAAATACCTACAAAACAAAGAAAGTATCAGTACAAATTAACAGACATACCATATGTCCTGAAGTACCACGAACCTCTTCACAGTCCATCTTATCTGATCCACGCAGTTAATTGGTAAATATTGGGGGGCAAAGGAAAAAAAAAAAAGGCTTCCCAAAACCCCAGAGCTTTTGGGAACATCTTCCCTTGAGGGCAGAACAGTTACCTAAGATTCAAGTAGGCACAGGGCACTGGTGGAAGTGTAAGAAGGGATGAACATGATAAACCCCAAACACTTAGCTCTTTTAAAGCTGCATAGGAAAATTACTTCTGCTGGCCAATGTCACAGTTTGTCCTGCTTAAAAAAAGTTCTTTACAAGTTTTTTACAGAGACTAAATGCATTCTGATAAACAGTGCAACTACCTATCAAATGCCATTTAGACAGCACAAATCAGTTTTCTGCAAACACATTCTTCAGTTCCTTGCAAATGATCCCAAATCAGCATCTACAGACTAGTAATAATTAAAGAAGAAGAGCACTCAATTTATTAAGTACTTGCTAAAAACATTGGAACAAATGAATTATTGGTTTTCAATACTGATTTTTTTCAATTTAGCTTTTCAGCACTCACAGTTAACTTCTAAGAATTGAGATTTTTGCTTAACTATTGATACAGTGGGCGTATCCTAGTTGGACAAAATAACATCTCTGATCTCACACTCCAGAACAAAAGAAGGTTATTTCAATTAAAAATATTTAGGAACTTAATTCAGCACCCAAGACACGTTCACTGTCAGCAGTACATGACATTACCGTTGCTATAGGTCCATCAACATGATAGTCCAAGCTGAAAACATCCCATCCAGTGTCCCCAGGAGACACCTGAATTAAAAAGATATCCTACTTTCAGTGTATAATCAGAGCATGCTAATACGGTAGACCAACTCTTGCTTACTCTTTCATTCTCAAGAGCCTATGAGAAAACAAGCAACCACAGCAACAAGAGATACAGGAATTCCTTGTTGAAAGTAGCAGATGAAGCAAGAATTTATCAAACCCTTTGATACAAGGGTGAGATTCATCTTACCCAAATGCTGATGTTTATCATGTCAGTGTCTCTCCACTGAAGCCAGGAAAGGAAAATGAAGGACAAATTTTTTTGGCATCTGAAATAGACTGATTTCAGATGCTAGAGCTAATCACTCAATTCCCACCTCAGGGACTGGAGCTTTCAAATCAACTCCAGTTTCTTACCACAGGTCTCTTTCACTAAATGTGCTTTCATTGCTTCCCTCTTTGTAACTATAGGCAACGAAGAGACACACACCCCAACCTGCCCCTCCCCACCCCAATTCTTGTAAGAGCAACAGCAGTAAGAGCTGTTTGCAGAACTTCAAATCAGGGCCACTAGCATCAAGTCCTGTTAGGCCCCAAATACTCAATTTTGTATTGTCAATGGCTATAAACCCATAGCTTGAAATACAAATAGACGACAGGAAAAAGGAAAATAAGAAGACTTATTAAATGAGGTTGATATTATCCAAAGTAAATTTCAATGGAAAGAGGAGGGGAAACGTATTGATACACACATATGAAAATTTTGTTTTATATAGATGTCTGCATGTATACACACACAGAGTTATGCTTCAGGTCAGAGTCACCATGATGCAACAGACCTCCAGAAGTCGAACATCCAATCGCTTGAGAATCTCAGGATTATCAAACTGGGCATTAGTTGCCCTCACCGCTGTTTCCAGGATTCCAGTTAGATTATGCTGATATAAGGTTGTAGCCGGACGTGCAAGTTCTGGCCTGGTGGTTATGAAACAATCACAGCACATTACTGAAATATTCTGCAGCAGCAATTCAGTAGTAACTGCAGCATACAGCAAAATACTTTTCTAATAGACAAAGCTTCTCATTTTAGTCTTTCAGTCTTAATCATGAAGAAAATCAATCAGCAAAATATTTGCACAAAGTATGAGCAGAAGGTCTATTCATATGCAGCTATACTCCTGAACATCAGCAGGAGGATTAACTTCATCCTTGTTTAATACCAGTCATTTGAAGTTACCAGGACTGCTAGTTCAGCTGCTCTGTAATTTGAGTTGCATTCAGATCTAAACTGAAGCAGATCACATCATTAACACATCAAACCAATAATTCCACTTGAGTTTTGAGAAACTTACTGATAGCCATCTCAAGGCCTCAGAAGCAGTGGCAGAAGCACACAGACTCACCCTCTATGTAACTTAAACTTGCCAAAGAGTTGCAACATGCAACTGTTATATCACTCCTCTCTCCCTCAGGATCAGTACTGGAAAGCCTCTCACACCTTCTGCCTCCAATGCAATACTGACTCCACAAATCAACCTTATTCTGCTTCACATTAAAAAGCAGGATCATGTACAAACTGCCAGCAGACAATGTTGATTTTGATTTACAAACAGGTTAATGGAAACTGTATTACAAAGCCTGCCTTCTGGACCAAAGGAAAGCTTTGTAAATGACATTTTTTAAATTGACTAAGTTTCATCATTAGCACCAGCTTGTAAAAGCAAGCTTGCAAATACACTTTTAAGAACTGAAATCAGTAGTTGTGGGTGCCCCTGAGTGCTTAAAACAGGATGGTGAGGAATCAATTAGATTTTTAAAACTGCATTGAGGGGTTTTGACACAATGTTTTGAACCAAACATCTCCAAAACATGGAGGCCTAATAATCCCAGCAAGGGTAACCAGTGACATCAAGACCACCAGAACTTTTCTGTTTAAACGTGCTGACAGCAGCAAGGAAAGTGCTAAAATCTTCGAGGCTGTCACAGGGCTGGCATAAAGATATTTACAAGAGTGCAACTTTTCAAAGACTTTGGGAAATGGTACTCTATATACTTCTCATCAAAAAGGAAGAATTAAGCCTCAGGGTCAAAGAAATTAAACCCAAAATAGAATTTTAAAATTATTACTCAAAGGTTGAATTGAACAAAGTACTTAAGAGTGTCCACTTTCAAAAGCAAAACAGTTTCTGAGCTGATCATGCACAGAATCATCATAAATTCAACAAAATTACCCTTCCCTATTGTCTTACTTGAGCAAGTCCATTAAATGCCTGATAAAGTCGCCTTGACCAAGCAGTAAGTAGCGCCTCATGGCCTGCATGTGTTCCAGCAAATTGTACTTCTTATTGAGAACATCCAGCAGGTATTTGCTGGTTTCAAAATAAGCTGCATCAATTTTCTCTTGAAATGCATTTTCCAGATCTGTGAACAAGTCAGCAGCTGAAAAAAAAAAAATTACATTAAATTAGTAGTTTTCCAAAACTGAGGCAAAGCAGCTTTGGAGCTGAAACGGAAAAGTGCCATTTCTTCTGATCCACTGTATTATACCTTTACCACAGCCAAAGTGAAAGGAAGTCTAAAGCAGCCTATACTTCAACAATATTACTTTTAGTCTGTGCCCAGTTTGTACTTTCCAGTAAAAGCTCATCACACAAAAAGCCGGGGATTTTTAAGGTTGTTGAAATACTGCAATTTACAAAACTGAATAGTTTAAGGAGATCTAAAAGCTCAGCTTGTTAGGGGGACTTTAAATCAGAGCCACTTCTAAGGATGTCTGTGTGGGGAAATAAATGAAAGAATCAGAATGTTAGAACGTTCAACAGAACAGAGTTCCCATATACAAGAAAGAATGAAAGCACACGCAACATGCTTGCACTACCTGGGGGACAGCCAGCAACCTGGTATTTTCTTTTCCACTTTTAATGCATGGCAATTTGGGGACAGAAAGCAGGACACTGCCCTATAGTAGGAGTCTAATTTCACTGTTTTCTACTACTGTAAGCTTATTAAGAAAGGGACTCCAATAAAGTTGTTACACGATAGCAAGAAGTGTGGCCTCTTCAGGCAACATGGAGCAATACTCCACATACTGGATTTTCAACTATCATAAGATTCAGACCTTCATCAGCATTAAAGGATAAACTCCCACTTTCAACAATTTTTGATTACACAACTATTTACCTAAAGGTAAGACAAAAAGAACCAGATCCCAAAGTAATGTAAGACAGTGCAATGCCTGCTCCAAGATTAGTTTCAACCTGTACTGCGGAAAGGAAAAATTAAAACCAAGTTTTGTGTTGTTCTGAAGAGATTCCTTCTCAATGAATAAAATGCTTATAAATTGAAGAAAAAAGCAGTGGTTCTAATAAAGAAGTCACTCTTTAATAAGGGAAAACTCACAATGTCTGTTCAGTGACATTCCCTGAGGTTTCCGAACTATCACCAGTGACCAGTAAAACTCTCCATAAGACACAAGTAGTGCAAGAATATGCAGAGAAGTCAAAGGGATGAGACTTTTATTATAGATTGCTGTGTTCAAAACCCCTACACTAGAGAAATACTTAGTCAAGTAACACACAGCAAACTTAGGGATATGAAAATTAATACAGCCTGCAGTAAGTGCAAGTATCTTTCCTTAAGATGCTGTGAGCCTCCTAAGCAAAACAAGAGCCAACACAAAAATAGTTACCAGCTAATATCTTCATTTCCTGGACACTGAGGATGGGCCGAGCATTGGCTCAAGGCAGCAGGCAATTCCCTGGCCTGGCTGTGGCCAGCCTCCCATGTCACACATGCTGGTCCTGCCTTCACAGGGGTGAGCATGTGTAAGGCAGTACTTCCAAGGATACATGGATCAACTCTCAACTTCTTACTATCTCAAGCAGGAAAAAAAAAATGCTTTCCCCTCTCTTTAGTACTGCTTCCCCTGCGTTGAAGGAAGTGAGCTGGCCACAGCCCTTCATCTCAGACTGGAAAATTCAATTTTACTTATGTACTGTAATGCACCACCTCTGCATACCCACACAAGCCAGGATAGGCAAAATGCAACACTCCTGCCTGACACGCAAAGCTGCTGAAAAGGTTGTTTACATCAACAAACATGATGCCTAGGGACAAGTTTTGAAAGTGGTGCAAAATGATCTCAGGACACTGGAAAGCCAGAAATGGCTAAAGAAAGGGTCAGACTAAAAGCACTGACAGGCAGGTCCAAGACCTGCTACTGAATGTAGTGTCATTCCTGATTCAGAAGTTTCCAAACTGTTGACAGCTACATGCTGGAGCTGTGGACACTTATCTGCCTTTTTCACTGTCCCTCTTTCCCAAATGCTGCAATTCCCTGCCAGGCAATAAGACCAGCTTCTACACAGTTCTTTATCTCAGATGTCTTGTTTTACTACATGTTCAGACAGTTTTCTACACCATGATTACAACAGCAGCAAAAGGAAACTGGGGAAACATGAGAGTTAAGGTTCCAAAGCAAAAGAAAGAAGTAAAAAAAGCCAGCCAAACCCAAGAAATGTTCAGATTTAAAATGAGAAAAAGCATCCAGAACTCAGGCTGACATCCTAGCTTTCCACGATCTTAATAATAAGGAATTATCTGAAGGGACTTTCAGGATATTGTCAGATGGCACAAACAAGCACAAAAGGAAGTATTTCCAACATTACTGACACAGAACGTTCTTTCAGGATTAAATGGATAAAATGCCCTAAACAGAAAAGCAGTTTCATGCAGAATTAAAGCAGTGCAACACCATGAGGCTGCCAACTGTAACCTCAGCACAATGCAGATAGAGTAACATATTTCTAAAACTACACTTCTGTCTCAGTTATTCTCAGCACTTAATGTATGTGCTTTGAAGCTCTCATCCCCTACATAATAGGAAACTGTATTTGTGCAGATCTTCCATTCAATCAAGGAGAGAGAGAAACAAGTGCAAATTTGAAGAAATATTGGAAAAGCATGGCCATAAATGCTATATAAAGTGGTGAAAGTAGTACAGCCAAAGAATGCTACTTCCTTTTTTCCAGGAGTAGCTGGCAAGATGATTGTCCAAATGCATTTACAGCCCTTATTCACTTAACCCTGACCTCTCTCTGCACTTTAAGCACATCTTTGACTAAGCAAGCACTGAACATGGTACAAATATCACATTATTAGATGACATATTCTTCCAGACGTGAATGAGCGTTTATTATTAGAACATCTTTCATGGAAGTACTCATGCTGAAAGTCCACACTGAAGAGTTACTATTAAAACTAATCCAAGGTTATTCTGGAAGGGGGAAAAAAAAAAGCTTTAAAGTTTTATACATGTCATACTTGAGAAGAGGAATAGCAAAATACATTGTACAATACATGTTCTAAAGTGTAAAGAAAGGTGTTCTTAGAAAACAAGAATTTGACAGAAAAATATTTAGATGATTCACATCAGAGAACTTATGCCAGGGAGCTGTATCTTAACAGATAGACTATGTTTGGTATATCTAGCAAGTTATCAAAAGAAGTTACAGTAGCAAAATATCATTTTCATCAGAAGGCAGCAAGTTGTCCTTTCTCCAGGATGTAGCAGCATCCTACACATTCTTTGCTTAGTATTTAGACATAAAGTCTCCTTGGTTTAGATGTTTACTATTTGCTATCTTTCATAATAATGATGTTGATTTCATTGCAACAAATATGCCACCAAAAAATAACCAAAAATGGTATATTAAGTTTTTATTCATTAAAACTGAGATCTGTTCTAAGTAAAACAAAAAACCTGAAGGAATTCTGACAGTTAAGTTTTGATTTGATATTTAACAGCTAGCAACCCCAATTTTAAGTACTCTTCAAGAAGAATTTTACTAACCTTCCACGCACTCAAATTTTTCAGACATATTGGTATAGTGCATTTACAGAAAGGCTTGTTCTGTTTTTATTGCTCATTCTCTTATTTACAACTAATTGAGTAGTATTATTTTTCAACCACAAAATTAACTCAGTATTACTATGGAATTGTATGATGGAGCATATTTGATGGGAAGTCAGACATAAAAAATTCTTATTGCAGCACTCAAGAATGCAGCACTCCCACCCTAGCTGAGTCTGCTGAAGTCAGATGCAGGCAAACTGTTTTGGAATGGTTTAATTCAGAAATTCAGTATGTTAACAACCGTCCAGCAAACCTATCAGATTAAGAAAATTATACACATGCATCAACATATATCTTTTGTAAAAGCCAACTACCCATTGAATTACCAGTAATTTAGGGTAGATGGGACTTTTTTACTCCTTTCCACCCCACTGTCCATAAAGTCAGTTTACAGTCTAAGCCACGTATTGTACAGAGGTCAGTTCAAAGGGAAGAAACTGATTATTAATACTCTACCATCTTTTGAAGACTCTGCAGATTTTGCCACAGCAATCATCTTTGTGGACGGAGTTTGATCATGACAAACTTGATGCAAGAAGTTTATGGATTTTCCTATTAGGAGGACCTGAACAAAAAAAGATTTTTTTAAAAAGTGATTTGCATATAAGGAAAAAAAAAATTCCCAAACACAGAAACCACCCACAACCACCAGGACAATAAGATATCTTGTCACCTTTTTGTGCTCTTAGTTTCACAATCCCAACCACAGCAATCAAGAACATCAATGCTAACATGAAAAGATTTTAAACACAAACTTCCCTTTTCCCCCTACTTGAGATCCCCTTAAACGAAGTTTAACAGTTAGAGAATGGAAAGGAAAAACAGTCTTATAGTCTTCCTCAGCAAACAATTCTAACATTCCTAAGATTATTATTTTTTATTACATCTGGCCTCTATTTTCTCAATAGAAATCTAAGCAGCAGCACAGGGCAAACAAATCATCAGAAGATGAACTTTTAGATTCGTACCTTTTTTGATTGCTCCATTGTAATAAAAGAAGGGATCATTGATTTCCTCAAAGTGTATTTGTCATGCCATAACCGATCAGTTTTAACTGTAGGATCTGAAGCTACAAAAAACTGAAGATTGAAATAAATATTAAAAGCAAAAGATTAATGTCAACCCTATAGTCTCACTTCTGTGTTCAGCAAACCATAAAAATATTTTGAGTTGTTCTTTTTGCCTGCATAGCTAACACACAGAGTTGTCCTGGCAATGGATATGTAAATGAAACCTTGACTACCTGAGGGTTAAGTGTACTATTTGTAAAACATCCATTATGAAATACAGAAGAGTACAGCATTTTTTCCAGTACTTAGTAATACAGTTAGGAGGTAAAGGCCCAAAATATAATATGCTCTTATTTCAATATTCCATTTTTGCCTCTATTATTCCTCCTCTTTTAAGAGATGCAGAGGGAAAAACACACAAAATCCTGTACAAAACCAAAAAAATTTTGCAATTGAACAGGCAATCAAATGCTACAGTCTCTCAAGTCCACACAAGAGAATACTCTCATTTGTAAGAAACTAAAACTACTTCATTAGTTTTGTAGAAGTGACTTCTGGATGGATTCTGTCCCCGTCCTGTCAAACAAGATATCAATTTTTTGCACTAGAACGTTTTTCATTGCCTCCAAATACCATTTCCACCAAGAATGGCCAACTGTCTTTGTTCAAAAACTGTGTCTATTGTAAGAAAATTGTAACTTTCAGTACAACACATCCAACAGCAACTTTCAATATTAAGAACACTCTTACAGTGCAGATGCAGAGGTTAGAGCTAACAAATTACATAAAATTCAAAGAAGACAAAAACCTCATGTCTGGGGAGCAGCTGGGGAAGAAAAAGAAGTCTATTTTACACTTCTGTACAAAGATTCATCGGAATTTTACACAAGTTTTCTAATGATGACTTTAGAGATCAGCTGTGGCTGGTATTCCCACTCATTTAAATTTTGATCGAAAGAAGGACATTCCAAGAAAACAGACGGCATATTTCACTCTCAAGTAAAATTACTCAGATGTGTCTCAGAAGGGCTCAACTCATTAAAAAAAAAAATCACTTTAAAAAGACTACTGACTTGAGACAGCAATGTGTTGAGAGAACTTAAACTAACCATAAAATGTATCAAGGGTAACAGTACCTAGTCAGAGAAAAATGTTCTAAACTTCATTCCAAATACAAGGCTTGCATTCTAAACAGTTACAAAGAACTCTGCATACATTACTGTTGTTACAGTAAGCAGGAAAAGATACAGAGAAATTATTCTGTCTTCAGAAGCAAGAACCTACTGTCAGTCCATCATTACTAAACAGACCCAGGATATGACTCACTGAAGACAACACAGTGCATCACTGCAAGCTGCAGATATCAAACACATGAAGAATTCATGAAGAGAATAGTATTTCAGCTTGTTATTGCCTGCATTGCTTACTCATATGTTACATGTTTTCATCAGTCTACTTTTCAAATTCTCCTCTAAGTTTCCCACAGATTATAATACCCCAAAGCAAACAAAGTATTTACTGTAGCACATACACTACCTCATGGTATGTATCCTCCAACTCTCCATCATAAATCCAGCGATAAAGGAAATTCAATACAGGATGGGACACTAGGCCAAGAATGTGCTGAACCAGAGATCTCATGTAGGGATCTCCTGTTTTAGTATAGGCATGAACTGCTGAGGCTAGTTCACCACCTTTTCTCCCTGTAAGATCATGAGAGAAGAACAGAAATATATGAAGGAAAACCATATGCTCCCCATTAAATTCAGCAGACACTGATTTTAGGCTAGCCGTGTATCACACTGAGCTTGCTAAACAGCAATTCTAAAGTGTAGCAAAAGTACATTTTTTATTGCTAACAGGGAATTCCTAGATTTTAAGGCATGAATTATTAATCTCACTAAAGCATTAAGCAGAGTTCTCTGTCTACTTTACAGTAGCTTAGAGGAATGCAAATTTCAAGGCATCAGATCACACACAGAGGTTGATGTTATGCTTCCAGAAAAGCATTAAAGGAGTCTTAGCATGTTTTCCTTCTCTCCTGTACTTGACATTCTCACATATTTTGTGTGAATACATGCACACAAACACATCTTTCCTGTCTCTTGGTTATAGTTGCCCCCATAGCTCCATTAGGTAATATCTCCTGTCTTGCAATTGAAAGGTAAGAGGCTGTCAAAAAAAAAAATTTAAAAATAAGACAAATATTTAGTTTTGTTGCTATGCTGCACAGTTTACACTTCTGTTTTGGTTTGAGCCTGGCCAGAGGCCAGGAACTCCCCAGGCTCACGGACTTCCTCCCCCTTCTCACAGCTGGACAGAGGAGAGGGAGGAAAAAAAATTCAAAGCATCCACGAGGTTTATGATTAAAAAAAAACTCGAGCGAAAAAAAATCACAGGCAAAACAGGCAAACTAGTTGAGAATATGGAAACTACATTTTTTACGCTACCAGAAAAGAAGAAAAATTGAGAAGCAATATGAGCTGTGGAAAAAAGCACCTTCTTTCCCCCCCCCACTTCCCACTCCCTGCTTCCCTCCTACCCAATCGACGCAAGGAGACAGAGAATAAGGGGTTTTTTTAAGGTTAGGCCAGGTCTTCATATTCTCAAGGATTGGAGTCTTCCCCTGCTGAATGGTGGGTCCCCTGAAGAAAGTAAAGTCCAAAGTCCATCCCACGGGCAACAGCGGCCCTCAAACTGCTGCGGCGTGGGTCACTCCTCCACAGGCTGCAGTCTTTAAGCATCCCCTGCTCCAACATCTGCAATGTGGGCTCTGCATTCCCGTGCTCCTCCATGGGCTACAAGGGGGGACATCCCGTCTCACCATGGTCTCACCACCAGCTGCAGAGGAATCTCGACTCCGGCCCTGCTGTATCTTCTTCTGACCTGGCCTGGGTGCTTCTCCGTGTTGGTCTTTTAGCTCACGTCCTCCTCCTCCCTGGCTGCAATTTTTAGCTGCACCACCAGAATTGTTTTGAATTCCTTCTTAAATCTGTTATCACAGAGGCATTACCACTTCTAATTGGCCTGTGGCATGTCCATCTTTGCAGCCAGCCAGATACTGGCCCTGCAGGACATGGTGGTGGGGCTTCTAGCAGCTTCTCACAGAAGCCACCCCTGCAGCTCCCCTGCTACCAAAAACCAGGTCTAATAAAACCACAACAACTTCCTTGCAGCAGAGGCCATAGAATTCAAAATCTTCATGAACATCTTAAAAGTAAAGCCCAGGGTTTTTTTAAAATTTGATATCAATTCCAACAATCAAGGCAAGCTTTTTTTGGCTAAGATGCTCTTTACAAAGGGCAACAGTCTCAAATCTGAAGCACCCTCAGGGAGAAGCATAAATTACTCATCAGTTTGGCCAAAGGTTTGGTCAACTCCAACATGACTCCTTAGCATCTTCTTGTGGATTGCTAACACAATCACGTATTTGCAGACTTGTAGTTTTATCATTTCACATGAACCTGCAGACAAGTTGCAAAGGACTCCTATATGTCATCATATACAAAGGAATTGCACAGTACTCATACATAGTGAAGAAACTAAGCCTATCATTTCATAATATATCAGGAGGGTTTTTTCAGTGTACCATTCTCTGAAAGATGATTAAATTGAGTAACTGAAAATAGCATGAAAAGTGCATGTTTAAAATTGGAAGGATTTTTTGAGCACGTTCTAGTTTTAAAAAAGTAGGAAGTCTGAATGTATCAACACAGCACTATAATTTGTTATGTTTTGTTCAAACTAAAAGAGAAAGAATCCTGTGAATGACCTACTTAAAATTTTCTAGAAAAGAGCCCAAACAAGCAGTAAAATTATTGCCACCCACCTCTACCATGCACAACTACTCAAAATTATCTAACTTCCCCAGAAATACTAAATTAGTGTTAAACAGACCTTGACAGTGATCAACAAGTGCTGCGAGGGTCTTTAACCTTATTTTGGGATCATATGTCCAGACTAGAAGACGGCGAAGTGTTAAACTGCTCTCAAGTCCCAAATTCACGCCCTGATCATCTTCCAGTTGCAACTGACCAAGTTAAAAACAGAAAGAAATGTTACAGAACAAAACCGAAGCAGGACTGAAGCAGAACTTAGGTTTCATAGTTTGTTCTGAAGTCAGATTTTTACTAATACACTTGAAATACCCAGTGTTACATGTTCCCTTAATCAGTGGGCCAAAACCTGAAAGCCAATCTAGTGGAAACAGAATCAAGCACAGGTGAAAGAACAAACAAGCAGAAGTGTAATAAGGCAGACAAAGCACAGAGGCCAGGGAAGTCAAAGAAAGCAAGGTGATAGTCACAAAAAGAGAGAAGAGCAATGGAAAAGAAAGCAAAGATCCTGAAAGACAACAAGTACTGGTCAGAGAAGCTCAAAAAAGAATAAAGAAAAACATCTAAAGGAAAGGCAGGGTGTGGAAGGTAACCTTTTTATTACTGCACACTCAACTTATTTTAGTCCAATATGGGAGAAATTCTGTTCAGTGTCTTCCTCTGGAAGCCATCAGAACTTGAGTTAGCCTTATAGTGAGATTAAGGAATTGCTACTATTGACAAAACTCAAACTTTAAAAGCTACAGTAAGAAAAATCTGTCATAATGTGACTACCAACACAATGGAAAATAAAAGCCAAATATTTGCATTCAAGGTGCAAATGTACATCTCATACAAGTTCAGATGGAATAAGTAGGATAAGAATACAAGAATACAGAAGCAAGTTCCTAGTGCAGTACAGGCAGACAAACTCTTAGAAGAGATGCTGCTTCCTGTATACAACAACCAATGCACTCTGTGCTTTCCCATCTAACACAGTTTTTTTGCCAAATGCAATATATCAGTTAAACTTAAGGCTAGTGTCATCTTCATTACGTTCAGCCTTAAAGCCAGTTAAATTGATTTGCTTCTGGATGCTCCTGGGTCCATGTTTGGTTTTTTACTTCGTTTTGTTTGGCAATCAGCAGTAAGATAGATACATGAACAAAACTCACTTTAGGGAAGAGATGGTAAATCTTCATCATGGAACCACATTTTAAAAGGGCTGACAATGTCAAAACAGTCTGCAAGGAAGAGACCTGAAAAGCTTATGATAGAGTACACAGTATGCTCAGGATCACTCTTCAAGGGGCAGAAACATGCTTGGGGGAAGCTCTGAAGACAAAATAAAAGTTATTAAGACAGTACAGAAGCCTTTGACAAGATTCTTGTTGTTCTGTGCCTGTACTGCTCTCTGGAACTGCAGCTAACAACTCCTAAGCTGGCAGCCTGTATTATCTCCTGAATCTAAGAATGCGGCATACTCTCAATTTCAAGTCACAGTTTTCTTTGTGTTTTTAAGGGGCTGAAAGATACAGGTCTTTTACTCCATCCTGCAGTGTGACCTTCAAGCCTGTCCAGCCTTCAAGTCATGAAAGAATCTCTCCTCCACTGCTGAATCTCCTTCCTTTCTTTCATGTTTTTGAAGAGGAACATTGTCAAGAGCTTCTTGAAAATCCAAACGTAACATGACTTTGGCAACCCCTTCAGTTAGGTGCTGAGGGACCTAGATTCCCCAGGAACTCCAGTCTGCTGCTGCTGCAAAACTGTGTATTACAGACACTGTAGTGACTGTTCCCTATGAGAATGCATTTAATCAACATGCTCCATACATTAATCAACTCCAACACTGAAGATGAATCTGGCAAGGAACATGAAGAGCAACAACAAGAACAGCAGTACAAATAAGACTAGGAAAAATGTGTGTCCAACTACTGAATGGTGCTGGGAAAGGGGTGAGAGGAAAAATGGAAAATGCTGAGGTACTAATACTAATGCCGTTTATGCCTTGGTGTTTTGGTAGGATTTGCTGTTGGGGATACCAGATGTCACCTGAGATAAGAAGGGAAGTCTGGAACAAGGAAGACTGAGTAGAGAAGGATCAGGCTAGGCTACAATGAACTGTGTATGCTTAAGTCTACGGGACCTGATGGGATGCACCCACGAGTGTTGAAGGAGGGAGCTGGCCAATGTCACTGCAAGGCCACTCTCAATTATCTTTGCAACACAGCAACTAGAGTAGGTTTCTGACAACTGTGAGCAAACAAATGTCACTCCTCTCTTCAAGGAGGAACCACAGAACTACACACCAGTGAGACTCATTCCCTGGGATAGCAACTCATCCTGGAAAATCATTTCCAAGTTTGTGGAGGACAAAAAGCTTTCTCAGGAAAACAAGCTCAGGAAAAGGAGGAGGAAGTAGGAACATTTGTGGTGAAGAATTTGTATTCCCAAGCAAGTGTTAAGTGTCTTGAGGCCCTGCTTGCCAGACGTGGCTGGACATCTGCCTGATGATGGGAAGTAGCAAATGAATTCCCTACTTTGCTTTGCTTGCACGCACAGCTTTTGCTTTCCCTTCTCAACTGTCACTAACTTGACTGACTTGCTTTTTTGTCCCCCTTCTATTTTCTCTCCATTCCTCAAGAGACAGGGGGGAGCAAGAGGCTGGGTGGGTGCTTGGCTGCTGCCCAGGCTCACCACACCACAAAGGCAAATGCAGTTTGAAAAGAAGTAATCCCAGAACTTTGCTTTCGTTTTCTCCTTTCCTGCCCACCATACTTATATCTTCTTTTGAAAGATTTGCTGGGGAAGGAAAGGTGGACAGAGCTGCATTTCAAAGAAGTAAAGTATTTTCATGGTCAAGAAGTTTTAGAAGTTGGAATAAATTAAAGCTCCAACAAACCAAAAGAACAAATGCATTTTGGACAGAGCACGAAATAATTACAAAAAGAATAACTGAGTAACAGTCAGAAAAAACAAGCAAAAAGTATATATAAACAGGCATTCCCAAAGTCAGGAATGTTAAGAAACTGCAAGTGAGTCAAAAGGAACAGAAGCTTTGAAAACATTTACAAAAGCCTGTGAGTTAAACAATAAAGATTTTTTTTTAAAGTCAGAATTTTAAAAGGCAGTTTAATTTAACTAGGTCAATTCACAGAATAAATTTTTCTCCATTACAAGAAATGAACCCCTTGAAAGCCCTATATAAAAGCAGAAGAAAAAAGTGCATTTTATTTTAATTTTAGAGATAGCATCCAGGTGCCCAAACCTACAAACATTTGTGGATGAACTGCAAGATTATCAGCACCAAGTTGGTCTAACCATGACAAATAGTAAATCTGCAAAACACGTTTCTACTCTCGTAAAACAACTAAAGGGATAAGAAAAATGCACAAATTGCCCCACACAGAAAAAAAAGTCAGAACTATTACTAGTAGCTGCTGAATCATGCATTGCTTGAAATATAACTTTTTCCTTTGCCTCCTCAAGGATGTGTCACATTGTTTGGGATTTCAATGATAAAGATATTATGCAAGATGAAACTGACAAAAAGGATGCAAAACAGGGACAGAGACTTAGAAATACGCATTATATTCCTTGCTTATGTAACACATCCAGTGGATTCTTAAAGAGAAAAATATTCAAGGGTAGATACACTCGAAGTGTAAGAAATGTACAAGTTACAGAGAATTGTGTTCACTGTCAGTAGAAACTGCTGCACATCCTTCACCTTCTAACAAAATACACAGGTATACCTTGCAGGAGATATTTAGATAATGTAAACAAAATAAGAAAGTTAAATAAATACCACTTAGCTTACCTGAGAATGCAAGACAGACAGAAGTCGATAGTATTCTTTAAGTTCCTGATGTAAGGCTGCACAAAAACTCTGTAAGAAGAAAAAAAAAAAGGAAGAACAAAAAGGAAAAATAATCAGGAAAAATCTTCCTGGTTTAATCTAGAATAGTTTTAATTCTATCACCACATTTCCAATGTAGTCAGAAACTTCCTGACAGGAATCAAGCTACAGGTTTGAGCATAAAAGCCAACTCTTAGAAAACTGGCCAAAGTGTAAGTGCTTCCCTAAGAGATGCACATACCTTTTCCAAGAACATATATACATTATCAGCTGACCTCGTTTCTTGCTGTCTTAACTCTGTCAACAGATTAAATTATGACAAGTATAACTCTTCAAGTAGATATATCACCTCAAGAATGGCATTAATAATTAGCACAGGGATGTACAAATTATAACATGACTCAGTTGGTTTTTTTTTTAAATAATCATGTAAGATACAGTATACAGTAAAGTGATAAGAGTTTCAATTTCAGGTTTCTTGGAAGAATACTCCCATGTACAGACACAAATTCTTCAAAACTCATTTCTAACTGATTATCAGCTAACAAATTTGATATCTATTTTAATGGATTTTTTTTAATGGGAAATTTCCCTTTTAAATTAGAATCAAAATAATTTGGAAAAAATAAGGAAAACTTCACAGAAAGAACCCAAGAGCTTTAAGTATTATTCACTAGAGTATGTAAAAGGCAGAAATCATTTCTAGAAGCACAAGCAGAAAATAGATCTTTACTGCTAAGCAGCTAAGAAGCCTAGGAAAAAAAAAGTCATTAATCTTGCCATTGTATCCTTTTTAAGGAAAGGAGGTTCCTTTCTTCAACTCAATGTCATAATCTACAAAGAAATTTGACATTCATTTTATTCCAGAGGATATTGAAGGGCAAAAAGAAATCCCTTTATGTGTAACTCCACTTTTCATTTCTTCTCACTTGCTTCTTCAGTAAATTTTTGAACCTATTAAAACAGCACTTGCCAAGATAGAGGGCAAAGCAGAGCCTGCAAGAAAAGATTCAAAGGCACTATATATCTGCTCAAAAAAAACAGTAATCACTGACTTTAATGATTTAGTAGCCAGAAGGATTTAGGATCTAACTGGCCACCAATTTTTCAGAGAAGCTTTACAAGTTAAAATTCACCATCCAGTGCCAATTCCTGCATTACAAACCACAGACTTTTGTTTCTCAAACTGTTACAGAAAAACTGGACATTATCCTAGAATTCTGATTTGGTCTGCAGCAAAGGGGAATTGAGGAAGCAAACAGAATGCTTGTTCAAGAGAAAAAAATTAAAATGCCCACTAGCTCAACTGGAACTAAAGAGGCAATATGCCAAAATACAAGGCAAATTATATTAACTGCTGATTATTCTTTTTACTTTCTGAGGACAAACTAGAACTTAGATAGTAAGCAGCAAAGGTAGCAAAATATAAAGTGTAACATATTGTTACATCTCTACTTCTAACAGCCGTCAATACCTGACATTTTATCTGGTAAAAAGAGTCACCAGAATCATAACAAAAAAGGTGACAGACATCTTATTGTACACCTGGTTTAAACAGGGGTTGGCACAACCATTCTTTTAAAACTTTACGCAAAAGATGCTTTGTAACACAATATACATTCTTGTGCTAAATCCCTTAATGCACAGTGTGCAGCACCTGAAATTCTCAGCTATAAAAGCCATTAATAGCATGAAGGCATACTCTTTGTGCCCAGATACTGGCAGGAGAAGTATAATATAAGTTTTTCTTTGACCTAGAAATATATACAAGTGTTTGCCTCAAGCAAAATTAGCAGAATTAGAGCTATGCAGATTCAGTTAACTAACTGCACAGCCTTCTACACAGGATTTGAAACCTGCATATGGAAGCTAAGATACTGCACATTTAAATTCACTAAAGAATTGAAGGTCTCCCCTTGCTGTAAACTTGAAAACTTAAGCCAGAGACAGTCAAAATAAGCACAACCAGGAAGCTACTAGATAAAGAATATGAAACTTCACCCAGATCTAAGGGGGAGAGTCTGAAGAAAATGCATACACAGTAGCACTATCATACAAAACATGGAAATCAGCATTGGATCAGTAGAAAAATAATTATTTATATGTAACTATAAGGGTTACTTAGAATAAGAGACAGAATGGAACAGAATAAAACATTAGAAAAGTAGGAAGCACTACAGTGTCTCTACTGACCTCTTAAGAAAAATTAGATTGAAGGGAGAAGCACTTCAATTTCTTGGCAGATTAGGTAGGATGTTATGGCTAGAGGCAAGGATAACATTTCTGTCGACTCAGAAGGGATAATATCCAGTTTTACAGAGGGAGCAAGTGAGAGGAAACGGGAATGTCTTAGCAGTAAATGTGGTTTTGGGTATTACAGCAGCAGTGAAGTTACTGTAGACTACAAATCATGATGATGAAACCTATAAAAACAAAAGTTAATATTCTTTTGATGCTGTATTCAAAAGAAAGGGCAGAAGATAATGGACTACTTGCATTTTATGTAAGCTAGTGCAGTACTAACACATGAACATCAACAATAGCTGACTAGAACATCTCCTGCGTAGGTCACTTAACAACTGAATTGGTGATTAATTAGCTCAGGGATGACACCATCCCATTTAGGAAATATTTTCGTTTATAAACATGCATGAATAATTTTAAAATATTATTTTCTAAAAGGCGATTAAGAGAAGGAATTTATGCCTGAGACTTTCCAGCTATAAGTAACAGGGGCAAATCCTTAAGATCGGCAAGAGTAAATGCCTTTTCTTTGCCTTCTGACTATGACCCATATCAAATTCAGCAGCCACAAAAGGAATAAATCAAATGATGAATGATCCAAGCTCCAAAGTGTATGCGTCATTCTCGTATTGCATTTCTCTAGTTTCTTAGGGAAACAAGACTAAAAATTATAGCTGAATTGTTTTTTTAGCTGACCCACCTGTCCCACAAGTCCAAATGCACGATCCAAACTCCTCTGGTCTGTATATTTTCTTATTTTGTTATGTAGCCACCCCAGCTCTGCAAGTCTACTTGTAGTATCTCGGAGAGATTTGGACAAGCTCACCTATAAAGTTAATAGAAACAACAGCTTGCAATTAAGTCAACTCTACCATGCCAACACTGGTTTCTTCACAAAAGCCCCTCTTTCTCATAAAACAAGCCAGTTCAACAAACCATCATTTCACATTCTACAGCAGAGATCGTCTGTTCACACTATCAGGTAATTAGCATTAAATGTATACACACGTGTGTTGAAGAGGCAGCAGCAACAAACTACTGGCAACTGTGAGACCTTCTCTTTTGGAAACCTTAATGTAACAGTATTCATACACCCTTTTTACATTAGGCAATCATGGCAGTAACAAAAAGGTCTTCAGAAAAAGGAAGAAATCTGCAATTTCACGTTGTAGCATCAGACTTCATTTATCCTGACTATCAGCAACACTGAAAATCTTAAGAGTTCTAGAAGTGGAATCAATGACTGAAACTAATGAGAAAACTTTGAGAAAATAATTAGTTATTGCTACATGTGAAAGAAATCTTTAATAAAAATAAATGACCCAATGTCTGACTAGGCATCAGGAAAACACAGAGCCCAACTTCCAAGTTTAAGTTCAGCTTTTAAAAGTTAGTCATATGTCCTTCTGAGCTTTTCTAGTCTGTTTCTGGTTTCCTTCTAGTATCTCACTCACTCCGCAAACCTGCCTTAGTCCCAAAACCCTATTTAGCTACTACTATTTTAATTTGAATCATCGCATTTCTTCCTCTAAATTACCAACAGATAAAACTGTTTCTACTTGAGACTTTCTTCTACCACATTTCACCGCATTACTCAAGAACACCATCATCAAGTATTCAACATTTCATTGAATAAAAAACCCCAAACAATGTGACTGATAAAATAGACCAAGACATAGAGATTGACTTTTGCCCACAGCAACTGGGCCTATCCCACCTCTACAGACAATTTTGACTTTGAGAGTCAGCTGGAACAGTCCAAACCAAAGCAAGGGAGTGCTCTAATAAGCTAAATGGATTGCCAAAGAACAAGAAATCAAATCTCATTCACTAAACATCTTAGCTAGCAGTACAAGCATTCTCCAAGATAATCAGTGTCAGAATGTGTTAGCCACACCAGTGTGGGCTTGAACCAGTCTGCAGCATTTGGTTGTAAGACCAGAGTTCAGTCCCTTGCCCTCTTGTTTAGCCACAGAGGTACAGCTTTAACTTCTTGAAAAACTTCTGTAGGGTAAATTCCAGCTCAAACAAGCATAATTGGACACAGAAACTCTGCCCACAACTGAAACAAAAGAGATGCCATAAGAACTATTTAAAATTCTGCAAGTACAAAGTACTTGGCAAACACTGAGTACAATACACATCCGCCGGAATTAAATGAGGAACAAGCAAAATTGGCTTAATGTTATTACATTTATATGTCTTGGATCAAATCAGAAGCTTATACAGTGACGAATGTCACCACCAGACCTGATATTAACACTAAGATTAGAAAACACTCAGGCAAGAATAACAGCTTAGAAAAGGTGTTTCTTTCTGAAGAAAAACAATCCAGACTGTGTACAAGGAGATTTTCTTCGTGCAGCTCAGGGAGAAGTACATGCTTTGACTACTATTTTGCCTAATGGGCAGTCAATGCAGCTAGAGAAGGTATGATCTCAGTCCTCCCTGTTAGTCACAAAAAGTTCCAGTTGCAGCTCTAGTGAGTCAAATAATCTCATCTTCACTGAGTCCAGAAGTTCAGCTCAAGTGCCAATAAGGAAGGATGGAAGACAACTGTCTTCACTTATTTTTGTGAAGTCAAAGTTCTCAGGCAAAGATTATTCAGGAAGCTTGTGGTCAGTAATTAAACTCCCTGAATTACAAATTCAAAGTAAAACAGCTTCCTTCCTAAAACTAGCTCATTGGGTATGAAAGCTACACATAAAACCAATGAAACCCATTGTCAATTGTGTAATCACTGACTGAGTTTTCTTCACATTCCTCTAGAAAAATGTATTATGCTACCTTTTCTTTGCCATATACAAGCATATATGGAACATAATTAACTCAGTGCAGGCGTTGAGAAATTACAAACTTTGCATCATCTACAAGTAGATGCTTATTAAGAATCTGTTTACTAACAAGATTTAACTGATTTAACAAGAGTTAAGTTTTTCCTCTATCCCTCCATTAAGTAGACCTGAATATCATTGTAAAGTAATGGTGAACAACTATACATTTCACTTTTTCCTACTATTATGAAGGAAAAAAGGAAATTAGCTAAGGCATCAACATTAAGATCTGTCTATCATGTTCTTGGCACATGAAATGGTCCACGAGTAACTTCCCTACTATTTAAGGACTACGTAATATTGTATTTAAAACTTTCTACTAGGACAAATAAAAATTGAAAGCACTATCTTTCCATCTGAACAACAACATAAAAACCAATTAGCAAGCAGAAAGTACTGTCTAAATATCGAATGTGAAGATGCTAGAGCAACTAGAGCCGTTTTTTTTGGTTTTTGCTCAGCTGACCCAATCTCACCCTTAGGGGTTTTCTTTGAATTGCAAATACGCTTAACATCTCACTACCTTAAAGCTAGGTCTGTCAGGTATCTCTCCTGTTCTTTTGTCCCCTATTTGAAGCCTTCATTAAAATTCAAATCAGCACTTTCCTCAGTTCTATCACCAGTTCCTTCTTTCTTAGGTAATCTGCATCTGATCACTTAAAATGGTAATCAGGCCCGTAACATCAACTGGCTAGCATCCATTCCACATCTCTAGTTGTTAAATTTAATCCAGAAATAATGCAGTCAAATGTCTGCATCTGCCTCATATTGATTTTTACACACTGGAGAGGGCAAATGTTGACAGAAGACCTCAAATTAAGCCATAACTTAGGAGTACTTCTACTGAATTAAGAGTTGGGAGTCTATTCACATCCTGTGAAACACTACAGTTTCCTTCTGGCATCTAATCTACCCCATCGATTTTAAACCACTACTGTTGAAACTACTCTGTTGTACTAAGAAAAACACACTCAAAAACCAAAAACAGAACAACATACCCCCCCCCCACCCAGAACACAAAATCAAAAATCTCCCCCAAAACAACCAATTAAAAAAACCCACCCCAACACATAAAACAAAAACCTGGGAGAAGGAATAAAGACTTGCAATAATATTTTAACTTTTTTACATGTTTATTATGGCTACTTTTCCCCTATATACTTCTCTGCTCACATATGAAATACAAGCCACTATACAGTACCTTTCCCTCCACTTTATAGCAATTTTCAGAATTGCACATTTTGATGTTTTTGCCATCTATTCCCTGGAAGACATATAAAACATCTCTTACAAGATTTGCTTCAGTTATTTCAACAGAACCTAGAAAAGAAAAAGCAAAAACAAAACAACAAGTATTTAGATTTTTTGAGACAATTAGTTTTGATTGCAACTTTGAAGAGCTATTTAGAAGCATAGCCAAAATAGAAAAAAAATTCTAAAGCTTGTGTTTGTGCCATGTAAAGAAATGGTTTAGGTCCTGTTATCTGACAGGAAAGCCAAAGATTGCCTTTACCTCTAGTCTACCAGTTGTTCTCTCAGAGCAGCCAGTTTGTATGGCACAGGGCACATTATATTCTAAACCAACACATCAGCCAGTTCTTAAACTTCTCTTTTCTGATCCAACCACCAGTACAAGTTCTAAGGCAAGAACCACAGTGACTTTATCCTTCTTTGAACAAACAGCTGAAGTTTTTAAATAGTACTTACACAGTCATCTCTTCTACAGTCACCTAGGAAAACAACAGTTACTCCAGAAGGAAGAGCTGCTTGTTTAATAATGGCTTTCAATCACATATACCACACATGCTCAGTGAGAAGACTGATCAAAAGCTGACTGCATTAACAGCTGTGGAGCTGACAAAAATTCACATGTAAATAGTGCTTCTGAAGCTGAATATAAGTTTCATTTAGTAAAGCTTTTGTTATTGTTACATACAGTTTGCTTCTCATTCTCAAATTAGAGATTAGATTGTGATAAAGGTTTAAGATATTTATTCATTTAAAGGAAATACAAGATAAAAAAAGACACTGTGCAGGCCACTGAAATTACCCCCAGCACCACTTGCTTTTGTAACTTCACTTAAGATATCACAAATTAAACAATTTTAACAACAACTATCCAGAAATTGAGATGCTACAATATGCTTCTCCCAATTTTGACAGGAGGCAAACTCTTGTCAGTTTGCCTCCCCAACAATCCACTTTGCCAGGAAAAAAAAAAAAAAGAAAAAAAAATCTATTCTTATTTGGCAAAAGTACTTTACTTCAAGATGCCATTTAAAACTCAGCATCCCCTCGTAATATTAAGATGTGCATGAGAGTAGGTTGACCCTTTTAGGAACTCGTAGTGAAATGGTGAAAGATGCAACTGCATGTTTCTTTAATTGATAAATAATACAACAGGGGTTAACACCAACCATGCAGTGTGCCTTTATATACTCTGTGTGTAGGTGCAACAGTAAGAAAGCTTCAAATAAAAGCAAGAAACTTTAGAAGAGAGAAAAAAAATTAATTCATTTTAAGAATTTCATATTCATAGGAATGTATCTTCTTGACAACAGACTTCTATATTCTGAATGCAGTCCTGCTTCTATTTCTACATCAGCAAGTGACTACATTTAAGACAACTGTCAGTCCTCATACCCATCCCACATAAGAAACAAAGTCACAGCTGCTGGCTGACTCAACGGAAGAAGTATTGCTTTTTATAACTACCAGTGTAACAAATTAAGAGGCAGTGCTAGATTTTATATGTTTTTCTATTTATTTTTCCTACCTTTTTTTCTATTTTTGTATGTATTAAATCTACCGCATATATAAAACATACTTACATTATATACATACACTCACACACACACGTGTTCTCCTGCACATCTACAGTCTTCTTAATTAGGTTCTAAATGTCAAATGTTGCCCTCAGATACAACTCTGGTCTATAAGCTGCTGCTTTGTACACTGCCACTAAAAGCTGCAGAGGCTGGCAAACAGCCTGTATTTTGGTTTCTAAATATCCACACTTATTTGTATAGACATTATTTTTAAAAAAACCAAACAAAAGAGTAACAATGCTATAGGATGACAACATCTGCCATCAGCTCAGTTATTCAGAAAGGTCCGTAACTTTTACAGTAGAGTTGTCACAGAGACCCCCCTCTTAAACCATTTCTCCTTAGTTACACTTGTGTAAATTCAGAATAGATCCTCTCAGGATCAGTCACTTAATCAAGTGATTAAATTAGCAATATTAGGAATTTAGGAAGAAATTCTTTACTGTGAGGGCTGATGAGGCACTGGAACTGGAAATTGTGGCTGCCCCATCCCTGGAAGTGTTCAAGGACAGACTGGATGGAACTCTAGTCAACCTGGTCTAGTGGAAGGTGTCCCTGTCCATGGCAGGGGAGTTGGAACAAGATGAGTTGGAAGATATGTTAAAGATCAAGTCATTCTGTGATTTCATGATTCTGTATTTATCTATTTTTTAAATTTTACTGACAATATTTTATGTCACTTGCTCTAAATATAGCCACTGCAAACAGTGTGTGCTAATTTAAAGAAGTAGCTTTAAGAGTTCTACATTCCAGTTCACATTTCCAGGTTCTGAAAGATACAGAATCACAAACAGATGAGTATTTCAACAAGTTCTATGCAATAAGCTCTCTTTCTGACTCTGAAAGCAGGATCAGCTTCTGATTATCAAAAGAATGATCACTGCTCACAAATCACAGTCACTTGACTCTGACAAACACTGGAATGAAGTCAGTCTTTTAAGAGGACCAGAACAGTGCAAAAAGAAATTAACAACCAAAGAGATTGTGGACAAATACACTAGTCTTGCATATTTGCTTCTATCCTTCTCTTAAACAGTCTAAAAAAAACACTCTTCAAAAAAATCAACATGCTATAAAATGATTGCAAAATATTTTTTTTTAAATGAAGGCTATAGATAAGAATTGTAAAAAAATGATTTTTAACAAATACATCTTTGCTCACCGGTTGTATCCCCTTCTCGCCTAGACCTTGGCACACCACGAGAGACAGCATTTGAAAAGCCTTTTGAGGTAGTGCTTTGTAAAGAAGGCTGGTTTGCAGTTAAAGTCCACGCAAGACGTGATCCTAGCTGCTGACGGAGACAATCTCCAACGCCTGGAGCTTGATAGGATTGTCTAAAAGAATAAAAGGAAGAAACATCTTTAAGAACTTTGATTCTGTACCCATTACATGGTGTGGAGTGATGCAAACTTGAAAAACGCCCCAAGTTTTTCATGGATGTTTTGTTTGCAGGGTTTTTTTGAATAAAGGAACCTTAAACTAGAGTACAGAACATACAAGCAACTTATTTTTTCCTGTAAGCCTACTCTTACAAACAAAAAAAACTGTAGTAAAGGGAGGTATAAGTTTGATAAACATGATTTCACATCAAAGATTAACTTTGATGTAAAGTGTAATTGTCCTGAAATGGATTAAAAGTGAAGGTACTATAAGAACAACAAACAATAGTCATAATAGAAAAACCTAAATATTTAAGTTTTGTTATTACCAGTCAAACTACTAAAGGAAAATAGAAAAACAGAAGAAAGTTCACTTTCCTGCCACTCTTTCAGATAGTTTGTATTAAGTGCCTGAAGATGGGATCAAGGAGGCAGTATCTAGACAGGTTCCAATTTCCCTTCCTTTCAAACTAGTCAATTCTTCTTAAAAATAAAGTCTTAAATGTGGAAAAAGGCTAAGACTAGAAGTCAGCTTTCTGAGTAGTTCTGCATCATGATGAAAAATAAAATTGCAAATATTTGCAATGGATTTTTGCTGCTGACAATTCCTCCCACAAGTGAATGCAAACATTTTGAAATATACACATATTAAAAAAAAAAAAGCCCAGAACTCTCAAAACACTAATTCCACAAAGCAGTGAAAGCAGTTGCACAGAGAGATGGGATAAGATTGCAACACAAATGTCCATGTAAAAAAAGTTGAGGAATGTGTTTCCTCTCTCAACCACCACTCCATTAGCCCGTGGAATAGTCACACCTTGTAGCTCATCAACAGGAACACGGCCTGCAAGACAGAGCAACTCAAAATCACAGATCAATGAGGCTGGAAAAAGACCTCTCCATCAACTCCAGCCTGTGACTTAACACCACCTTGTCATCTAGACCATGGCACTGAGTGCCATATCAACTCTTTCCTTAAACATCCAGGGATGGTGAGTCCACCACATCCCTGGGCAGTCCATTGCAGTGTCTTCCTGTGAGGAAATTCTTCCAAATGTCCAACCTAAACCTCCCATGGCACAGCTTACGACTGTATCCTCTTGGCCCGCCACTAGTTGTCTGGGAAAAAAAGCCAACTCCCAACAGGTTACAACCTCCTTTCAGGTGGTTGTAGAGAATGATAAGGTCACCCCTGAGCCTCCTTTCATTCAGGACAAACAATCCCAGCTCCTTCAGCTGCTCCTCACAGGACATGCTCTCCAGACCCTTCCGCAGCTTCACTGCCTTTCTCCGGACCCACTCCTTCCTGAATTGAGGAGCCCAGGACTGGACACAGTACTCAAGGTGTGGCCTCATCAGTGCCAAGTACAGGGGGATAGTCACTGCCCTGGTCCTGCTGGCCACACTATTTATGGTACAGGCCAGGATGCCATCTGGCCCTTCTTGGCCATCTGGGCACTGCTGACTCATGCTCATCCAGTTGTCGACCAGCACCCCCAGGTCCTTTGGTGGGCCACTTTCCAGCCACTCTGCCCCCAGCCTGTAGCTCCGCATGGGGTTGTTGTGGCCTAAGTGTAGGACCCCTGGTACTGTTGAACCTCATGCCGTTGGTCTCAGTCCATTGATCCAGCCTGTCCAGGTCCCTCTACTGAACCTTCCTGTCCTCCAGCAGATCAATACTCCCACCCAACTTGGTGTTGTCTGCGAATTTGCTGGTGGTAGATTGAATCACTTCACCTAGCTCATCGTTAAAGATATTAAACAGACCTAAACCCAACACTTATCTCCAGGGAACACCACTAGAGACTGGACACCAACTGGATGCAGCACCATTCACCACCACTCCCTGGGCCTTGCAACCTGGACAGTTCTTAATTCAGCAAACAGTGCACCTTTCCAAGACATGGGCCACCAGCTTTTCCAGGAGTATGCCATGGAATACAGTATCGAAAGCTTTGCTGAAGTCCAGGTAGACAACAGCCTTTCCCTCATCCACCAGGTGGGTCACCTGGTCATAAAAGGAGATCAGGTTGGTTAGGCAGAACTTACCCCTCCTAAACCTGTGCTGGCTGAGTCTGATCCCTTGGACGTCCTGTGATCACACTCAAGCTGATCTGCTCCACAATCTTGCCAGCACCAAGGTCAGGCTGACAGGCCTGCAGTTCCCTGGATCCTCCTTCCAGCCCTTCTTGTGGATGGGCATCACAATGGCCAACCTCCAGTTATCCAGGACCTCCCCAGTGAGCCAGAACTGATGACAAATGCATGAGAGCAGCTTAGCAAGCTCTTCTGCCAGCTCCCTCATCACTCCAGAATGACATCCAGTCCCACAGACTTGTGGGCATCTAAGTGGATCAGGACGTCATTAACTACATCCTCCCAGATTACAGTGGGTCCGTTCTGCTCCCTGTCCCTGTCTACCAGCTCAAGAGGCCAGCTGCCCTGAGAATAACCTGCCTCACTGCTGAAGATCAAGCTCTGTTGTACTTAGCATCTGTAATACCTCAAGAAGAGTACAACACTGAATTTAGGCTGTTCAGAAGAACCTACTCTAGACAAAAGGAAAACAGGTATAAAGAGAAGTTCAGGAGGAATGAAGTTCACAGAAAGATTTAATTTGGGTTGTTCAGCTCACAGACTACAGGACTAAAGAACACAATGAAATTGCTGTAAAATGGAACAGTGTAACAGGTCAGACCAAGAATATGCCAGAAACAGGGTAGGTTCTGCTGATATTTTTAAGCAAGCAGATATATGAAATAACCTCATTGACATAACTTTCTATATTGTATCAGGATTATATAATGGTTGAGGTTGGAAGGGACCTCAGCAGATCACATCCTCCAACTCTCCTGGTCAAAGCAGGATCAACTAGAGAAGGTGACCTGGTGCATTGCTCAAGTCATGTCTTTAATATTTTTCAAGCATGGGGACTACGTAACCTCTATGGTTAACCCATTTCAGTGTTTCACAATATGCCCCCTGGCCCTCAAACATACACTTTTTTTCCCTTTTTGTTTAACTGTGATTTGCAGACCTACAAATTTTGCCTGTTACCTCTTCTTCTTTCCCTGACCCAAAAGTCTGGCCCAGTCTTCTCTATTCCCCTTGTCATACATTGTCACATAGGTAAAATTCTCTGAGACTTTTCTTCTCCAGGCTGAACAATCCCAGGTCTCCCAGCATCCCCTCATGTCAGATGCTCCAACCCTTAAATGGTTTTGGGCTTCCTTCTCCAGACTCTTTCCAGTCTGCCCATGCCTTTTTTTTGTACCATGATGGGACCCAGCCTTTCAGATGTGTCCTCATTAGTATTGAGCAGTGACGAAGTTTGATTTCCCTCACCCTCCTGGTTACGCCCTTCATAACACAGCCCAGGAAGCTCTTGGCCTTCTTCACAACACATTGCACACTCATGTTTAACTTGGTGTCTACCAGGAAGCCCAGGACATTCTCTGCAAAGCTGCTTTGTCACCACTCAGTACCCAGTATGTACTGGTGCATGGAGTTATTTCTCCCCAGGCACAGGTCTTCAAACTTCATCAGGCTCCTGTGAGACTGTTTCTGGAGCCCACTGAGTTCTGAGCAACAGGTTAATGACCTCCTTTATCAACCACTCCTCCCAGTTTTGTATCATCTCCAAAGTTGCCAAGGATTCACTCTGTGCTATCAGGTGGGATGAAGAATGCAGCTTCTGGTTAAACTATTACTGACTGGGCTCCAACTGGACTGATCATAATCCTTTTGAGTCTAACAGGTCAGCCAGTTTTCAGGTCAGCCAGTTTTCAGTTCAGCTGTCACCTTATCTAGCCCATATTTTATTGTCACTAAGGATGTTTCAGGTACACAGCATCAAAAGTCTTAGTAAAGTTGAAATAAACAACAATTATTGCTCTCCCCTTGTCCACCAAGGCAGTCATCTCATCAGGGAAGGCTTTAAGATTGCTCAAGCACGTCTTCCTTTCCTTAAGTCTGTCCTGACTACTCCTACTCCCCCTTTTTTTGTCCTTCACATGTCTGGATGTGCTTTCCAAAGGAACGAAGACTTTCCAAAGGGTCTCAGTGTCCTGCACTAGTTTTACCAGCACAAACAGAAGCAAAGCAAGCACCAAGTATCTCAGCCTTTGTCACATCTGTCACCACAGTCCATGACTCTTGAACAGGGGGCCTATGTTTTCTCTAGCCTTCCTCTACCACTTATGGTGCTTATGTAGTTGCAGAAATATTTGCTGTTGCCCTTCATGGCCCTAGACAGATTAAGCTCTAGGTCAGTTTAGGATTTCACTGCACAGTCACTCTGCCCCTGGATGCTCCGTTGCACCTGGCCCTGCTTCAGTCTTTTGTACACTATTTTACATCTGAGTTTTGTCAGAAGCAACTTGCTTATCCATGCAGGCCACCTGCCACTTTTGCTTGAAT
Source organism: Atrichornis clamosus (assembly GCA_013400975.1). NCBI lineage: Eukaryota > Metazoa > Chordata > Aves > Passeriformes > Menuridae > Atrichornis > Atrichornis clamosus. Next base: position 59,563 of record WBMZ01013711.1, read on the forward strand.
TCCTTCTTGTCCATTTGCTTCTTAAGCTTGCAGGAGATGATCCTTGAATATAAACCACCTCTCGAGTCCAGCAGTTGAACTGGATGATCATTGCAGGAACCTTCAAACAGAATTATCATATTCTGCTCTCTACTTAATCCCTCTTTTCTCCAGGGCAGTCTCTCAGGGGATCCTTCCAAGCAGATCCCAGAAGAGCCCCAAGCCTCCTACCCTGAAGTCCAGGGATGGAGTACTGCTTTTTACCATGCTTCCTCTTTCAGAATCCTCAACTGCATCGCCTTATGCTCACTGCAGTATTTTTATTGTAAAGCCTATCAAAAACAATAAAATCCAGCTCTGTCTGCATGAATTATTTCTGTAATATGAATTCAGTAGCTCATGTCAAATACACTCTACTAAAAAATGTATCTTCAACTAAAAAAAAAAGCTTTGGTCCTTTCTGAAAATGCATCTATCATGATTCTGTGATGATCATGATTACACAATTCTCAGGGGTGGGAGGGAAAATTAAGAGACAAGAAAATGGCACTTAAGAATGGACATATTTGGGCAGCCATTTATGGTTTCATACAGTCATACGCCAGCACCTGATGCTCAGAACTGTTCAGCTAAGGAACTCAGTTTCTCTACACCCACAGTGGAATTTCCAATGGCATAAAAAAGGGGAGGGTGGAAGAAAGAAAAAAAAAAGAAAAAAAAAAGAAAAAAAAAAAAAAGGAAAGTCTTCTCCAAACCTATATGTAAGGTAAAATTTACCCTGGAATGAGTGACTGTGGAGTTGGTGTTGGCCCATTTAGGGCATACAGGCTGATGCTGCTGATCCCACTGCTCCCCATGCTGCAGGAACTCTGGGCAGACTGAGCACTGCGGTCTTGGTAATTCAGTGGAAGGGTCTGAGGCCTGGCATAGTAATAGGGGGTTGAGTGAGCATCCCGTGGCAATGCTTGAGCAAAAAGTGTGGCATAACTTGACACCTGAAAAGGAAAGGATTTGAAAAGAGAGGAATAAAAAAACCCCCAAAACATGTGGAAACTGCTTTAAGTCACATCTTCAGTTAACAGGAATGTAATACAAAGAACACAAGAAATATCTGAAGACCATGTTTATACAAAGAAAAATTTGCTGATGTAATTGTCATGACAAAAAAGTTCCTTACAGTGAGCAAGAGCACTTTTAGCAATACAGCTTCTTTTTGCCTGCAAATTGCCATTAGGAATAGCTGCAAAAAGCACTCTGGTGCTAGCAGAACTACAACAGAAAGAGGAATTTTACTTTCCCTACTCCATTGAAAATTCATTAGCACATGAGCAGATATTACACTAACAAGAAGAAAGCAAACATAAAAACCACTCATCTAACACAGTCACAATTTAAGTTACACATGTTGGACAGCTCATTTTCACGTTTACATAGTGTAAGAAAACTACACCGAATACTGCAGATATTTAAGTCAAGTGTGTTCTTCCTTTCAGCCTCACACACAGATACCATGAAAACAACCTGAGGTGTTGGTTAAGCCTGGATAGTGATTCTTAATGACTTCTAAACTAGTGACACACATTTACTATTACTCAGAAGTAACAAAGGACTTCTCACCTACCTTGTTAGACTGTTTACGTGGATCTTCACTAAGGCTAAGCAGGAGGTAGAGTATTGACCATTTGTTTTTCAAAATGCCCTTCAAAAAAAGATGAAGACAAACATAAATGAGTTTAACTCTTGATAATAACAGAATTCTTTTTAGTTATCCAACTTACTAATATATATGCACATAAACCTTCCAGTTAAATAAGACAAACTCAGAGCCATGTTCTTGAATAAGCTGGGAATGTGCAGTGCAGCCTCTGTATTGCTAATTTTATGAATTTTCTCCACTGTGTTCAAACCATGAATTCTCACTGCTCTGAGATCAGCAAGTAGGCTCAATTTAAAATTCACAGCTACTAAGAACGAAGTTCATACAGAGCTGTTACCAGCATTCCCACACATTCTCACCATTTTAAACATCTCAGATGCGGACATTAATTTAACCTAAATGTGAAGAAGGAAAATTCTTGGTGAAGTTTTAAGCAAAGAACTACCTTTTCTCCACTTTCCCCTCTACTGTCCTCTACATGGATGCTTCAAAAGTGAGAGTTTCTTTTCTATTACTTTTAATGCCATGTAAGAGAGCTACCAAAATTTTCCACAGTATAAGATAGAGACACTGTTAACATGAAACCTGAGAAATACACAATATAGTCTTTAAAAAACAGACAAATAAACAGAAACACGCAGACTGTTAGAATAAGCCTGCCAGCAGTTTTAGATCTCAGCAGAAAGCTTACCAACTTCAGCTAAAGTCCAAGCTAAAACCAGAATACTTTAAAGTGAAGGTAAGTACTAAAATATTTTATTTTAAATATGCATGTTCCTAGATAAGTTACTCCATGGTTCTGTAGCATTAACACTTGCACCTGAATTTATCAGGGAAACAGAACCTTATGATGGACATTAAGTTAAATCCAAAAAAACTTGTACTAAGTTCCCTCACAATATTGATTGGGCTACAATCTGCAATTCTAAGCGATGTTGAATGTAAAGAAAACCTTAGTCATATCAAGATTCAACACAGATCCCATCTCTTATGAAGCAATGTAATTCAGTGCTACCAGTCGCACAAAAAACACTTTCAAGGTCACTTCGAAATTTTCTTTTTTAAACATATTTTCATTTTCACCATTTTCTAATTTTCTTACCTCCTGCAAATTACACATTTAGTGTGTATATGTTACATGGTATAAGAATTTTGGACATAGAGCATTCCTTCCTCCAGGACAGAGCCTGCTAACCAAACCTACCAAAGCTCTACTCTGCTATGTAAAAGGAGACATTCTATATTATTATGTAGAACAGAAGCCTATTATCTCAACAAAAGCAAAAAGTGGAGGTATTGCATCTGTTGCAGGTAATACAGCAACTAACAACTGGTGAAGAAGGAGAAGTAACATTACTGCTTCTTCTACTGGCCAGGATAGAATAAGTCCAAGAAGCATGGTTTGCTCAGCTGGCAGGCTGCCACAAAAATAAGCACGACTTCCTTTCCTGTTCCCAGTAATAAATGAAACAAAAGTTAAAACAGATTCACACATGCTTTTTCTCCTCCTAGCTGCTTTCAAGAGAATTGCTGGATGAAGAAAGCCTCATTGATTCAGAAAACATGTATCCCATCTATGCCCTTGCCTATGCTCATGGGAAAAAGAAATGCCTGTACACCATTAGTAATAAACCTAACAGCAGATTGAGCAATTGCAAGTGTGACTTTTAAAAAAGCTATGATACCACTTCACAAACACAAGATACTAACACAGGGAAAAAAAAAAAAGGTTAAAAGAACCTGAAATGTCTGAAGAGGCAGCAAAATAAAAGGAGATACCTTGCGTGACATTCAGAAGAACAACCAAACGTAACACAGCTAGGCATTTTGTTTCAAAGATTAGTCATCATGCTCTGCAGCACTGTTGCTTGCCAAATGGCAATGCAGTACACAAGCAACAGAAAAATGTTACAAAAAAATCTGTGTTAAGAGTCATCAGAACATGAGTCTCCAAACCAGTGACACTTGCTCTGCTGTACAAACCAGTGCAAGTAATATACAAATTCACAGGATACCGAAACCAGGAAGAGTTACTCAGTTACTTTAGCTTCAAACACTAACTAATGGATAAGCATAGAAGAGGGCAGAAGCAGAACCAAGTTCTGACTAGTCACACTCTCCACCAAATTATCTTTTTTGTAATCTTAATCTTAGCATTATCATGTTAGACTCAGGTTTTCCATACACTAACATTTTTTGTCAGAATATCAACAAGAAGTAATATTTAATTAACACTGGTGTTGGAGCCAACAAAGTCAGCAAAACCTTAACCTTCAACATTAAAGACCTGGAGCACTTAAGAGTTCAGGTGCATGAGAATACTAGATGAATAAAATCAATATACTGCAAGGCATTTCTGTAAAATAAATGATGAGAAAATTCATCAGTTTTACATATAAAATGAACATTTTATCTTTACAGAGTTCCTATCTTCATATAACGTACCCCTTCATATAACTGGAATAAAATACTAAAAATATATCCTTTCTTCTCTTCTAAATTACAATTAAATCCAAATTAATTTGTAATTAACAGCAAACAGCTCATAGTTTAAAAAAAAAAAAAGAAACTTGCAAAATTTTTCACAAAAACTACAAAACAGCTAGAGTTGGAAGGCATCTCTGAAAGTCACCTAGCTTGAATCCCCTGTTCAAAGCAGAGTCAGCTACAGCAGGCTGCCCATGACAGTGAAAACCTGACTGGACACAATCTCCAAGAATGGAGACTCCGTAACTTTCCTAGGCAAGCTGTTCCAGTATCCAATCATCCTCCCAGAAAAAATATTGTTCATAGCCTGCCCACTCTTCTAAACAATTCTAGCATCTGAAGGATGCATATGCGTGCTTTCAGCTTCTTTACTCTTTATACAATAATTACACTACCTGTGAACCAAGTTTTCTGTAGAGTTCTGAAAACAAAGCAGCATCTGCTTCCCTTCTTTGTCGCACAACTATTAAAAAAAAGAAACGTAGATTAGAAGTTTGAAAGAAGTATAATAGTCATGTCTTAACACATATTTGTGGTAAATTAGAGAATGCAACCAAGAAAGCTTAATGACACTGAACTTTTTCATTCTATTTACAACATTTTGCCTGTTTTCATGTTATGTGCATTCCAGCCCTGAAAATTCAGCCCCCTGAAATGCAGTAGAAATTATTCAATGCAAGTACCAGCTTTTCTTAGATCAATCAAAATATACATCCTCTCAGTAAGTGTCCTTTTAAAGTCTAGTCTGCCATTCAGTAGGTTGAGGGAGCAAAGGGACTTAAAACATAACTGAAAGCAGATATGCATTAAAGAATGTTATAAAAACTATGTGTAATTGCTCACAAAACTAGAGTGTAATTGTTTCTATTATAGGCAATAAAATCAAGGCAAAAAAGTAGTAATGCCATTCACTCCAGGTCAGCAGAATTCCAAGGTCACAAAACTTTTATATATTACAAAAAATAATAGTCTCAAATCTATGCCAGTTACAGAACAGAAGTATCTTCACAGAGGAAAAACATCTTCAAACTAAGATTTCTTCAGAAAAGCTATGTTGCATCAGAAAGAGCCATGTCAAAAAACCCCAAAAACCTAAGGAGTTAAAAACATCTGAAGAAACTTTAGTGATAGGAAAAATAGTTATTAAATGTTAGAAGTGCTATTTCGCATCAAAAGTCTCTGGTAAGTACACTTTGTCAACTAAGTAACTTCTTGTGTGGTATCTCCAAAATAAATGTACAGTCACAAGGACATATATCCAGTCACTTGTTACATGACCACTAACAGAAGCCCACAAGCTGAAGCTGGGGAGAAGAAAGATGAGGGAGACAGTCCTCTTTAGAAAACGGGCAACAGGCCCAAAGAATATATGCTATGTTGTGCTAGTAGTAGCCAAAACATGCAGAAATGCATCATGTAGAAAGTGTATACTGTAGATTTTAGTGTTTGGAATTGCAGTTAGAGGAATCCTCATGGGTTTATTTGCCTATCAGCAAGCCACAAAAGCTCTGCATTAGCAAAAAATACTCATGGACCTTAAACCAGTCACAACCACTGATGTCTGTTATCCTAATTCAAGCTCTTCAAATACTCAAAACTCAAATATGAATTTCATTAGCACACTTCAAGACATTGTTTCAGCAGAATATGCTGAAAGCAGTATTTGGCTTTTCAAGACAAATGCATCACATTGTCTTTGGAATCACAGAGTGCAACACTTGACTCAGAGCAGCACAGAGCACAATGGAATGGAACTGCAACATCCCTTACAAAGTAATGCCCATGATTTTGGTTTTGAGAATGGGGTTGCAGAAAACTTGTAGAGAAACTTAAGGCAAGAAGTATCAGGTAAGTCATTTCATCAATTCCCAGGAGGCTCATTCAGCAAGTTTCACACAGGTGCTCATGAAGTTAATTGTGCCAAGGTGTAATATTCCTAAAGTGCATGTCTCAAATCTTTTAGTCTTCTAAAAAGAACTATGAAATCATAAATTTTGAGTACTATTAAGGTGAAAGGAGTGCAATATTAATCATTCTTTATCTTCGTAGTGGCTAAGACACAAAGCAACAAGGAAAGTCTAAGCTGATCATTCAGAAAAATCTAAGTTGTGAATACAAATAGCCACTCAGGAATATGCACTCAGAAATTAATGAAATTTACATCATGAGGTTTTCAGGAAGTAAGCATTAATAATAGATTAGATAACTATCTGTGAGGCAGAGTTGTCCCCTTTTCAGATAAATAAACTGATTAACTTCATAAAGAACTTTGTATTTCTGAAAAAGGAACAAGATGCACTTACGTTCTTTCTTGATTTTCTCCGCTACAAGGAATTCATCACGCTCAACAGTGGGAGCAAAATTGCTTCCAATAACTCTCACTGCATACTGAAACTGTTGGGCTGCATCAGCTAAAAGGCAAAAAGAAAACTCTTTTAGTTATGCAGAATGCTGAAGTTTATTAAAACTAATAAATAAAGAAGTTAGACATGAGATTACACTGCTATATCTGAATCCAGCATAAACATACCTGGCTTAGATCTGATAATGTTGTGCTGTAGTTCTTAGACATACTTCTAACCACATGGCAGCAAAGTCCAGTTTATCCAGTTTAGCACAGTATCAATTTTACACTTCGAACACACTCACCTGAACACACTCTGCGAATAACTGCACTGAAATTTGTAAATAAGTCTTTCCTGTTCTGTGCTGAAAGAGACACTTAGGCCTACCCAGTCACTAGAGAACATTTGCACACTTCATCTGGCTCTGCCCATCCCCACAGACAGAAATGCTGTGGGAGTTGGCACACAGTCACACAATTCAGCTCACACAGCACAGCAATACACCCATGTTTACCACCTACCTGTGGATCTTCACTCAGATATCCACAGCAGTGGTTTCAGCAGTTTGCGTCTTGTCTTTAGGTTTGGTTTTGTATAAAATAGCGTGCACAGTTTCACCCTTTGGTTCAAAGCCAGCTCAGAGATGTCAGCATCACATCCCAATGCATAATGTGGACACTAATGCAGAGGTCACAACTCAAACTCAGTGACCTCCCTTCACTGCTTCTTCCTCATGCAATAATTCTGTTTTTAATATAGTTGCTGAACAGTACTTTTTTAGTGAAGTATCTGGCTTTCTGGGAAAACTAAGTCTGATAACACCAAGATAGGGCCAGGTCAGTATTAATGCCTGTACAGCATAGTCATGTTCCCATTTATTGACCTGAAAAATCAAACAATAAGCCTGCAGACATGTTAAATGTCCTTATAAAAGGTCACATACATACTTACTCCTTATCTAGAAACAACTGTAATAACACGATATAAAAGGTACATAAGAAAATGTGTTTGTCAGGTATTTGAATCTTTTTACTTCAGGAAAAAACCCCATCTAAGTAATTAGTCATATTATCTGTTCTGTATATTACAATTATGTGTGCAAATGCATCAGATCCTCATGTGTTTTATTTAGACAATTAAGCAGTCAGTTTTCAGAGAAAATTGCCAAATAATTCAGCAATGGTTCAGCCAAGGAAAAACTGTGGATGCTGGTCAGGACAAATACGTACAAAAGGAACAGAAAAATGAAATAAGGTAAAGGTCCACTAGAAGCAGAAATATTTTAAGCGTTTATCATCTCTTAAATGAACTAATACTTACAATTGAAAAAAGAAATTGCCTGGGAGATACTAAGTCAATTATTGTTTAAATGCATGAAAATCTCCAAAAATTTATGGAAAAATGTTTGAAATTTGAAAATCACAATATGTTAAGATTGTTTTTGAATGTCCTATATTTCTTTTCTAATGTCCATTTTATACTGTCTTGTACTATAAATGCCACCCACTGGTCCTACTCTACTAGAATACAATTGTAGAACAGCTAATATTAACAAATTCACACAAAGCAGTATCTCACACAATCAGAAAAGCAGTCTGCTCAGACAAAATCATTAACATTTAACAGTATTTGACAACAATGGCCTACAGAAGGAGCAAGGGTATTGTTCTGTCAGAGAAGAAAATGTCAATATCCAGACTACTGTAAGGTCAACAAACCTCTATGATTTAAATGCCTCCTCTACTGTTACACTAAGCAACCTTTCACTTGCAATAAGGTTTTGAAAATACAAATATAAAAATTTAACAGTCTGGCTACTGATGAACCGGGTATGAAGAATTAAGTATGTGTTAAACGCATGTCATTACAGAACTCAAGATTTTAAAAAGTATCCTACATGGTCAATTAAATACTGGTACTAAGTTATTCCAGGCAACATATGTTCCATTAATTCCTCAATAGTGTACCCAGCAGCAGATAGGCAAGGGGAAGTTTCTCCTGTAAAAGAGATTTAACAAAGATATATAACCTTCTAGAATAACCCTCTACTTCAATACCAACTATAACAAGACTAGTCAAAGCACTGGAACTTAGTATAGTCTTTTCCATACTGCCCTAACAAGGCATCTGAGAAAGATCTCTAGTTGAAAGACTACAATTCCATCCAATAAATTCTTTTTAAACCTGTTACGCTACCAACAACATGGAACAAAGTTATCTGCGCTTTATACATACAGATTTGCACCAGCAATTCAACAACTTCATAGCAAGACTGGTTTTCTATTATATTTAATTCAGATTTTCATGTTTTATTCATATTAAGTCCAGCTTCTCTTTTACAAACAAAATTCCCCGCTGTGGGTGTTTCTTCAGCCGATTATTTCTTATGAATCTGTAAAATGACTTCAGTACCTGAACTGATTAAGCATAACTTAATACAGATATCTGTCAGTACAATAAGAATTCACATAGCTTATAACTAATAGGCACATTTAATTGCTTCCCTCCTCAAAGAATCATCATTATGACAGCAGACAGACTTAAAAGTATACAGCCATCTATCTACTTGAACATCCTTCATCAGAAAATGATTGCAGCATGACTGTTATGTAACAGGAAGCTCAAGATATCTGATGCATGAAACTGATGTAGCTGCTGAGAGGCAAAGGAGGTAAAACAGCACTGATCATGATTTTTTTTCCAGAGGTCAGATCAGAGCAGTGAATGCAGATAGAGACAGCCACTTCTCCTCAGACTATATCCCTTAAGTAACACACACACAATTAATGATACTGATAAGCAGCCACAGAGCTGAACAGAGAACTAGCACTTGTGACTCACAAGAATAAAAAAGTAATTTTTAAAAATAGTCTCCTTTGAGCAATGCAACCTATCAATCCTTCAAAGATCTATGCTCCACACAGCCATTCAAACTTTCCTACACACAATGCAGTATTAGAATTGAATTACTTCAAAAAAGGCAGATAACAGCATTTTAAAGCTGCAGAAAACACAAGTGTAGCACATGAAAAAAACATAGAAGCAATGCACAGAAAAACTTTGGTTGTAAAGAAAGCAAGGAGAAATAGGACTACAGATAAAATTTAAAGAAAAGCTTGAGAGACAGAGACAATTGGCCAACATACTTCCACAAAGCCAGTATTTCAGAGGACATGCTGAAATTCAGAAAGACTTTTGCTGTAAAGAAGCTGCTAACATTGTCTATAATTTTAGGAAGTGAACTGAAATTCACTTAATACTCTTACACATTTCTTTAAACAAGGTTGGTTCTAAGTCAATTGAGGTTTCCAAAAGGGGGTGGGGGGAAGTCCTGAAAAACCTAAGTAGTAATTGAAACTGGTTTTCCAAATATTAATCTATCACAATTGTGAGAAACCTTCTTTCTTGGAAAGAAGACATTTGGCTATTTTAATACATCTGTAAACGTAATTTCTAAGCTATAGGATCATTCTAAAGAAAGCTTAGCTAAACGAAACAGTAATCACTTTCCTTCTTGAAAGACTTCAGATTAGCAAACTCTCTCCACTGCTTTTCCCAGTTAGCTGCTCTTTTTCCAGGCTGTCATCCCAGACAACAGTTTTGCTTAAACACAAATGCAAAACTATTGTAAAACAACTACACCCTAAACTGCATTCTGTGCTGAAGGAGTGGCACTGATCAGGCAAAAATTACTGCTACAAACTACTCGGATACAGATGCTTCCAAAAACACATTAAAAAGAACAAACTTCTTTCCTGTAACAAAGTGTTTGCAAAATGCCTAATGTGCTATTGTTGCAAAACTAAGCTTGGAAGCTGTAAAACCTTTCACCTTCTCACATACACCACAAGTACATATTGTTTGTCAAGACAGTAATGCTGCTGCAGCTCTTCTGTTTTACCTACGTTAGAAGTTGTACATCACTATGAAGTATTACCTGGGGAAAAAAAGCAATTGCATTAACATATCATATAAAGTAGAACAGCAGTCTCAAATGCCATTAGCATTACTATTTTGTTCTTCACGAGAATCTGTGCACATTGTGAGCAAAACTGCTCGTTCCTGTAGGAAACAGTGGGTTTGAAAAGTGCAATTTTAGGATCAGCTTGGTTATGACATGCAAGGTGCTGCACTGGGTTGGGGTTGCCAGACACAACTGCAGACTGGCAGAACTCACTGAAAGCAGCCTGCAGAGAAGGATTTGGGAGATCTCATGGATGAAAAGCTGGACATGAGCCAGCAACGTACACTCAGAGTCCAGAAGGCCCAGACATATTCTGGGCTGTATCAAAAGAGGAGTGGGCAGGAGGTCAAGGGACTTGATTCTCCCCTGCACTGTGACCACATGAGACCCCGCCTGCAATGCCACATCCAGCTCTGGGGTCCTCAGCACAAGAAAGATGTGGACCTGTTAAGAGCACCTCTTCTGTGAAGCCAGGCTGAGAGAGCTCAGGTTGTTCAGTCTGGAGAAGAGAAGGCTCCATACAGAGACCTTACTGCGGCCTTTCAGTACTTAAAGGGGTTATAAAAAAGAAGGAGAGCTACTTTTTACACAGGAGCATAGCAATAGGACAAGGGAGAATGATTTTTAAATAAAAGAGGAGACATTTAGACAAGGTGCTAGAAGAAATTCTTTACAGTGAGGATGGTGAGACACTGCAACACATTGTCTAGGGAACTTGTGGATGTCCTGTCCTGGAAGTGTTCAAGGCCACGTTGGATGGGGTTTTGAGCAACCCCGTCCAGTGAAAGGTGTCCCTGCCCATGACAAGGGGGTTGGAACTATATGACCTTTAAGGCACCTTCTAAGTGAAGCCTTTCCATGATTCTACAAAGTATTCCTGAAAAAAAATAATTTTGCGTCAGACTTCTGATTTAGTCAACTATCTTAAACTTCTCTTCTGTTTATGCAAGTTTTTAGTTAAGGCATTTTAAATTTATTGTTAATTAACTGTTTTTCTAGTCTCCAGACTTCTTTTCCACAAAGTCTGTACACATTCCCATATCTCTACTTACTCAAAAGTTGTCCACAAACTTTGAAGCACAGCACAGGAAACAATTATTCTTTAATTCTGTTAATATGGCTGGCTCTTGTTGCATTGTCAATAAACAGATTTGAGGAATGTCCCACTGGACTATCAGCAATTCAGTCACACAATTTTTCAGAACTTTCCCTCACTGAATTTTTGCCTATTTTATCAACTCACATCTGCTCTGTTATTAGCATAGGTAAAACACCCGCCATATCACCTTCTGAATGAACTCTATGCTTTCCCCTCCAGGCATGAAATTTTAACATCTATTCCAATAGCTCAGAGTTTAAAAAAACCAGATCAAACCGCAATAACAAAACTACCCCTGACACTCTAGAGATTAAATTGAGGCCATAGCATGGACTTCAAGTAGCGTACTGCACCCCAAAGACTGAAATACTACTTTACTTTCTAGAGCATGTGCACCTCCAGTAGTACTCTGGCACACAAAAATCTTTTTAGGATTCAAAACCAAATAGATTTAACTTGAATATTTGCAGCAATACCATTTGTTTCCATTGGAACCACTAACAGTTCCTACAGTTGATAACTTTCTCTACAGTGTCCAAGACTACCAGAAGATTTGTGAAAGACGGCTAAGAACAGTTAGTTCTCTGTCAGAAGGATTAAAATCACTGTCCAAAGAGAAGCATACAACACTGTATAACTGCTGGAGTCCACAAACATAGGGGAAAAAATACAAAAATGATAGAAATTGCTGCACAGGTAGGCAAGCTCCCTGCAAGATCAGGTGTGAGTATACAAGTGAGGTGGATAGCCTGAAAAAACACAGAAGATTGATAATACAAAGCCAGTACAGTAGTTCTTAGATGCTGTGAGGACATGAGGAAGAGAGAGCTCAGCAACAGCTCCAACTGCAGGTGCAGAAACCCTCAACTAAACACAGTGGGTGACTGCAGACACATTGCACCAAGGAAAGCTTTAAGCCTTTCCTTGAGAACCAGCTAGAGCACAGGAACAGACATCTTTACAGTCTTAGTTCTACTAAAAAAAAAAGTTTACATAGACAATTTAAAAGACAATTTACATAGAGTTTTTCCATATAACTCAGTAGACCTTGTAATGCATTTGTCTGAGGCAGAGCTGTTTCCAAAAACAAATAAAAACCCAGTAATTAGGCCTATGCAGCTGACTGGTTCTAGAAACCAAGCAAGCCATCTACTTAGTGGATGATCCCAAAAGGGGGAAGAGAGACAAGACAGCTCCACCACTGAGAGCCTCTGAAGTCACATTCCACCAAAGTACAAATTCACTTCAACATAAATCTTTAAAAAGTGGAGAAGGTGGAGGCCTTATAAGGCCATCCTGGGCAGAAGCAAAAACATCCTTGACAAGGGTTTATGAGAGACTTCACACATGGGATTGCAAAATGTAGACACAGTTGCAGAGTAAATCCACATTAGCCTTCAGTGCACTCTTATCATATGGACATTATATAAACAGAACCCTTCAGCTCCTCCTGAACCCATGGCTTCCTCACAAACATAACACACATGTGCTGAGAAGAAACACAGCCAGGAAGAACAAAAATTCTGAAGTACAATCTCAGGGAACATACAGGCAGGAACAACCATTAAATCATCGAGCCTCAACTCCTTTCTGTTACTTGACTATTAAATTTCACCCAATGACATCAGTACCTTGTAGCTCACGTTCACAGCAGGTTAACTACACAAATAGTTTAAGATGGATGTTTTCAGCTTCCTGTTTAGAATTGTTACTAGAAATTTCTCTACTAAATTTAAAGCTCTCTTAAGTGTCTAGGGTTTCTGCTCCTAAACTCTGTAGAAGTAATCGAACATCATAAATTCCTTTCCAAGACTAAACTGACAATACTTGTCAAGTTTGCTTCAAAAAAGAGAATGTGTATATACAAAGGAGCCTATCTTCACTGTACACAAAGAGGGAGAAGCTGCACACAGACCACTAACCACACACAAATACCTTACACTTCAAACTTATCCTGTACTGAAAGCAACAAGAATTACAAGCCTGAAAAACAGCAAGATGTTAGTAACTTGTCTGGTGGGTTCCTTACTACCCAGGGATACATGCATCTTCCTCAACACAGAGGATACTACTACTAACAAAATTCCTTTGTTGCCTTTATGTATTCCTTGGACATAGGTACCAGGGAGGGGAGAGGGGAACCACCACCACACACACCTTTCATAAAGGAGACTTTCACAGACCATTTGATTATTCAGTCTCTATGCACTTGAAATCAATAGCTGAGCTAACATACGTCCTACAGTTGACTTCTTCAAGAGAAATCCTATGTTAGAAGCATGAGGTTTCAGTGATAGAGTCCCTCATACAACAGGAAAAAAGAGCAGGGTAAGGACAGACTTCCTATCTGTCACATGCATAAAAACATAGGTGATAAATGTGGAAGACAACCCACACTACTTTTTTTTTTTAAGCTGTTACTTCAAATAAGTTCTCAAATGACCCTCAAGTGGAGAGATGAGCAGGCTACAGGTTACCTGCAGCAACTTACTGTGATTTTGACCAAAATGTCCACTTTCATTGGT
>WBMZ01013712.1:0-43204 GCA_013400975.1 Atrichornis clamosus
AGGACAGACTTCATATCTGTCACATGCATTAAAACATAGGTGATAAATGTGGAAGACAACCCACACTACTTTTTTTTTTTAAGCTGTTACTTCAAATAAGTTCTCAAATGACCCTCAAGTGGAGAGATGAGCAGGCTACAGGTTACCTGCAGCAACTTACTGTGATTTTGACCAAAATGTCCACTTTCATTGGTCAAACATAGAAGGGATCTTAGTTACATTATTAGAGTCCCAACACACAGGAACAGGTTCAACATTTATGTTAAAAATATCAAAACTCAGTTCTCTTGCATGTTTTTGCACATACTGCTTGCAAATAAAATTATTATACCAGTCAGGAGATACAGAGATGCATCAAAACTACAACTTCAAAAAGAAGCTGGGTCCTAAGTTGCTACAAGTGAGCCACCTCACCTCAAAAACTCCTATTTCAATTGATAAACAGAGGTTTCTGTTTCTCATACTCTAACTTCTGTAAGTATCACAGACCTAGATAATAACAAGAAACAAGCTTAAATTGAATTTAGATTGCACTTCTGTTCAAATATAAGAAAAAAAAAAGTCATGAAGAAAACAGAATTAGACAATATAGAAATAACATCCTCAAAAAGGCACCCATTACTCCAATAAAGCAAGACAATCTCTTTTCAATTTTTTTTTATTTTTGGAAGTAGAACTAACACAATAATTTGAGATTTCTGGTAGCAAATGCTTGAAGTACTCTTAAAGGCAAGAAACAGCTTTAAAAGCAGAGCTGTAACAGCACCTTAGAATTGTACGCTGATGTGAAACACCCTTTAAAATATGGTTAAACCAATTGCTAAAAGAAACGTGGTTACATAAGAAAACAAGAGGCAATAAACAGTTTAGAAGTGACTGCTGATTTGGTGGAGATAGGGCAAGAGTAAAAACTTGCCACATCCTAATAAAAATCAGTAAAATGTCACATCAGGAATTCCTGTCACAGAAACACTACAGAAACTGGGAGAAGGAAATTTACGGCCATACAGAAGACTCAAAAATGCAATGGGGAAGGAAAATATTTTGAAAAACAAAATACAGCAATCAACAGCTGTTGATCATAGAATCATTTAGGTTGAAAAAGACACTTAAGATCTTAGAGCTACATGGAGTGTTTTGAAGGACTCCCTACTCAACAGTTCAGTGAAGCAAAAATTTCAACTTCCTACCAATTCCTCCAAGGTTTTCAGACGAACCATAGAATGACAAAATAGTCTGGGCTGGAAGGGACTTTCAAAGACCATCTAGACCATTTCCCCGGCCATGGGCAGGGACATCTTTCACTAGACCAGGTTGCTCAAAGCCCCATCCAATCTGGCCCTGAAACAATTCCAGGGATGGAGTATTCACAATTCCTCTGAGCAACCTGTTCCAGTGCCTCCCAATCTGCATTGTAAAAAATGTCTTCCTTGTGTTCAATCTAAACCTACCCTGTAACTGTTTAAAGCCATTACCCCTTGTTCTGTCACTTTAGGCCTTAGTAAAAAGTGTCTTTCTTATAAAGCCCTCTCTAAGCACTGAAAGGCCACAATGAGGTCTCTGAGCAGAACCTTCAATTCTCCAGGCTCAACAACTCCAACTCTCTCAAGACCTTTGTAGGAGAGGTGCTCCATCCCTCTCAGCATTTTCATGGTCGTCCTCTGGACCTGCTCTAACGCATTCACATCTTTTTTGTATTAAGGCCCCAGAGCTGAACACAGTACTGCAGATGGGGTCTCACAAAAGCAAAGTAGAGAAGAGAAAAATCACTTAATTCAACCTGCTCTCCACCTGTCTTTTTAAGGAGCTCAGCATATGGTTGGCTTTCTGGGATGCACACTGCTGGCTCATGTCCAGTTTTTCGTCCACCCCCCAAGTCCCTCTCTGCAGGACTGCCCTCTATCCACTCCTCCCTGGGTCTGTACTGATACCGGAGATGCCCAGACCCAGGGGCAGAACCTTGAGCTGCATAAAGGCCTGCTCTTCAAGCCTGTCAAGGTCCCTCTGCACAGCATCCCTTCCCTCCAGCACATCAGTTGTGCTGCTCAGCTTGGTGTCATCTGCAAACCTATCCAGGGCATGCTCAAGACCACTATTAATGCTATTGATAAAGACATTGATTATCATCAATTCCAACACATACCTCTGAGGGACACCACTTGCTACTGGTCTTCATTTTGACACTGAGATGCTGACTCTTTGGATGTGTCCATGCTGCCAGTTCCTTATCAACTATATAGTTCATCCAGTAAGCCCACATCTTTGTAATTCAGAGACAAAGATGGAGGCTGACACCACAACATGCTGTCTCAAATAGACAGAAACATAAAGTCTAAGAGACAGACAGTACATATATCTGTACCTTTTTACCCATTTTCTAGGTTTCTAAGATAGCACTAATTCACATGTAGGCCATACTTTAGCCATTTTGAATCCAATTCTTTACAACAGATCAATGCATAAAATTATTATGTACCCTCCTGGAAACACCTAAAAGGACTTGTTAGAAAGGAAGAGCAAGGAGGGAGAAAAGAATACATAGAATACATTGACAACCAGTACTAATGAGAGAGAAAGTCGTGTCTTGTACGAGAAAACAGATGCAATAAAAGCTTTTGCATGAGTTTGTCTAGCGAACAATGCTTATAAACAAAGCAACTTAAAAAGGAGACTCAGCAGATGCACGTCTTCCCTTCCACCCCTCCGACTGCTTACTAAAAACAGTCTTTGCCTTGACTGCAAGAGAGAAACTTACGCAAACAGGCAAGAGATTCATTCCCCTGCTGGAGGCTCACAGCAGCATCCAGACACCGAGGACCTGTAGCGGACCTGGTGCGCGGCAATGGCTCCACTCGAGCAGGCACCGGCGGAAGGCGGAGATTCCTCTACGCGTACCCGAGCCCCCTTTCGCCCAAACACCCCGGCACCGGTGCCCCGCTTCCCGAAAAGGAGAGCGCCTTCAGGAGCCGGCCAAGCGCTCCAGGGCAGCCAGAGGAGGGCACGAAGCCGCCACAAGCCGCCTCCTGCCGCAAGGCTCCGGCTCACGGGGCCGCTGCCATGCCCGGCCGGCAGCTCAGCATCGCCCGGGCTGCCACCCCCTGGGCCAGGAGGCCACCGACGCTCCCCGCCGAGGGGGCGAGGGGGTCGGCAACTCTCCAGCCGTGCCAGGGCAGCCCCCGCGGGCTCCGAGCGCTGCCGGCGGGGGAATGACGAGAGAACACCGTTACCTTCGCTCTTGCCCAGGATGCGGCAGCACAGGCTCTGCAGCAGAACGTTGGGGGATTTTTGGTCCGGAGTCGCCATCGCCGCGCGGCAAGTAGGAGGTGGTGCGGGGGCCGGGAGCGGGCGGCAGAGCCGGAGGACGGCGGGATAGCGGAGAGAGGGAGGGGGGCGAGGAAGCGCCGCACGGTCAGCAGCGCAGTGACCCGGCAGCACCTCCCGCTCCCGCCACCGCCTACGGCGCCATTTTAACAGGACCCGCCGAAATCCGCAACGGCGGCCGCACACCCACAATGCCCCGCGCGCCGGGAGCGCCTCGCGCGGCGGTTCCGGGGCAGGCGCCGCCCCGCGCCGGCGCGGCCCGGGCAGGGCCGGGGGCAGGAGCACTGCGGGAGCCGAGGAGTGGAAACGGGAGATTCGGGGGTGTGGCACCTTTCCGTGCTTGGAAAACGCCTCTCACCTGCCCCTGAAAAACTCTGAAGTCACATTCCATCAAAGCACAAATTCACTTCTACATAAACCTTCTAACAAGTGGAGAAGGTGGAGGCCTTCCAAGGCCATCACGGGCAGGAGCAAAAAAAACCCTTGATGGAGGGTTTACGGAGGACTTCAGGCGTGGGACTGCAGAATGTAGATACGGATGCAGAGTAATCCTGTTGCCAAAATAGGTTCTTTCACCCGGTGTACAAGAGGCCAATCCACACACAGAGTCGAGGTATTTCATTTATTTACAGTTCTGTACAGAAAGGGGTGGTGGGTGGCAGATCCACAAAGCTAGTACCCCAACTATCAAAACTTTTTACTGTCTGTACATTTTATTATTTATACGTTTTTTACATTTATACATTTCCTATTTATACAGCAAAGGAATTAGTGTATGTTGTCTACAAGTGACACAGCTCTCTTATTAATTAGTAGTCTATCTTCTTTTAATGATTCTCTTGCTTCTCATGCTAGTTAGTCCACATTCTCAGTTTTTCTCTTTTGAGTCAGTGGGTTTTTTGAGTCGGAGGTCTGTGAGTTGGTGGTTGCAATCTCCCCCTGCCAGAATTACCTTTTACCCAGTTGGAGCTGATTTCAGCACAGTGGCTGAGCTGGCTTTGTTGGCTTTTTCCTTATCTTGGGAGTTCTGCCAAATGTCCTTGTGGCCCATAAATTCTGTGAGTATTCTATGAATCCAGCATCAGTGGTACATCCTTCTTCCCCAGCTTTGTTAACCTCCCCCTAGGTCTGAGATCACTGAAATGTGTCAAGCCCTAAACCTTAGCAAGGCAATTCTTCCAACAAGTAATTTGTCTTCCTAACACCTGAATATCACTTAGAGCTTCTTAGCTGCTATCTGTTTCACAGATTAAACCCCCTTTCTTATTGTTTAGGCTTGAAAGTATGCAAAGATCAAACATGAAAAAACATACTTTCTTCAAAAAATTTTACATACTCCACATTTTGCAACAAACCCACATTAACCCTACGTGCACTTTTATCATACAGACATTAGATAAACAGAACCCTTCAGCTCCTCCTGAAGCTGTACTTTCCTCACAAACAACAGCACACAGGGTGAGGAGTGGGGACAGCACGCTCGTGGCTGGCCTGTGCTGCTCTTCATGACCCGCTCCTCAGGCTTGTCACCCCTGACATAGACACTGACATTCCAAGCTGTCTGTCTTCCATCTCTTCAGTAAATTCATGCTGTGTCCAGCCCAAAATATACACTTAGGGAATAATTATTCTCCCTGTGCTGCTGGAGTCCTGCATAATCCACTTCTGCTCTGTCCCATAAGAGGTGATTTGCAGCAGCAGCAGCCAGGTGGGCTTGGTGCACTGCTGGCTGTGAACAAATTCATTCCTGCTGTGCAACACATGGCTTTCTGGCAGCCCCTGTTGGCTTCATTGTCTCTGTTCAGCAACAGTTTTGTGTATATGCCTTCTACAGGCACATACACGTGGCCTTTCAACATGGGAACATTATAGGTACAAATATCAGCTCATTGCTAGCATTACTGCTAGAAACAAATCACAGTGGCAAGCCAAGAACTGAAACACATTGAGGATGCATGGGATTTTGTTACTTGGAATATTCTAGTAGAAACCTTCATAGTCTCATCACTCTTCAGTTCTTTGTGATACATTCTTTAGGTTCTTTTGAGATAGGACCCAAAACTAATAAAGTTACCAGAACTTTATCCCATGTAAGTAAGAGGAGTTGTAAGCTGCATTTCCAATAATTCTGACGTAAAGACTTCAAAGATGGTGTGACTTTTTAATTTTTTTCTGTACTGAGCAGGACAAGAATCTGTTCCATTTTCTGCCCAAAGCAAACACGATTGCTCTACAAAAAGCTGGTGACTCACCACTGCTGCTAGTCACTTCAAATTTAGATTCCATCGTGGAAGGTGTTAATCTATCAAGCAGCAAATATGCTTGCTCACATGACACTAAAGACCAACTTTGGCAATTATATCTGGAAGTGGTGTTCCTTAACAAAACCTTTACATTCCAAGGGAATCTAGTCATTCACAAATACCCTGTTATTGCTTTTAAGTGGATATTACTAATTCTTTCTGGTCACGGTAGTCATTTTAACTAAGGCAATTTTGTCACTGTTCTGAAATCAGAACACGTTATGGAGCAGCACAATGAGAACATGCCATTGAAATGGGCTCACTAAGGTCTCCTGCAGGCAGAAGTACAAATACAACCCTAAGCTTTTCAACTTCAGCACAACCACATCCTATGTTATGCTTCTGAAGCAGTGTAAAAGCCAACCGTTCTGTTACGTTACCGAGAATGTATTCTCTCATTTCTAGCCTCTTTCTCCTAAGGAAATAAGGCTTAATGCAATTATTCTGTATGTTAGTGCCTCCTCATAACTTCTGGATCTCTTCACCAATTTTAAACAAATTCAGCAGGGGGATAGAGTTCTTGAGGATGTTAGTAAGGCTGTAGGGAATTCAGCAGCTGAGAGTACTAAGGCCCAAGTCAGCGCCCCCTTGAAAGGAAAGGCAAGGAGAACTTACTTCTCCCTATTGTGTTTGCTGTTAGCAAACCAGCTGATGGGTGTGCACACCTGGACAGGTGGGTACCTACCCTAGCTCCGAGCCACCTACAGTACTTCTTGCCCAGCTCTTCTTGCCCAGCCTGATGGATGGATGATGCAGGAACTGAAGGTGTAAGGGACAGAGAACTGGGGAAATAATGCAGAAAGTAGTCAGAAAGAGACAAGAAGGATGGAAAATAGAGGGAAACTGAGCTTCATAAGTTTTACTGCTCATAGATCTTCTTGCTTTTTTTTTCTTAATGGAAAGAATTAATCCTGCAATCCTGTTTAGAAATGCTAATTCTGATAAGGCAGGTCGTTAGCACATGCAGCTTATTGTGGTTTTACCAACTCCAGTACAGTTATGATTGCTTAAATCAGCTTTAAAAATCTCATTAAAAATGAGAAAGAAAAAATATAAACTATTGTCTTACCATAGAACTATAAGCTTAGGTCACCTTGCTGCTTGGTCTCTCAGCACTGGACAATAAAAAAAAGTAATTGTTGCTCAGATTTTTCATAGTACAGAAAGTTCATCAGTTAGCACAGTTAAATGTGGTTTTAAAATTATGACAGTGTTTTACAAGAAAATGGGCTCATCCATAGAAGGTTAAAGGCACTTATGTTCAGAACTGCTACTTAAAGATCATATTTCTAGTAGTAAATAGCTTTATAACAAAAGAACATGCAATGAGATCCAGCAGGAGATGGAAGCTGAAGCTTGCCAAAATAAGGCTAGAAAAAAATGACAGTTTTAATTCAGTAAAGGTAGTCAATCATTAGAGAGAGATGTTTAAAAGCATGGCACTTTCTCCATATCTGAAATATTTTAAATCAGCCTAGTGACCAGATAGGAACTTACACAGGAGCTACTGAGTTGTGTTTATGTTCTGCACAGGATCAGTCTGGAGAACATCATTGTACCTTTTAGCCTTAAATTGTCTAAATCTAATCAATAACGCTAAGAAAATATTCTTATCCTTGCAAAAAACCTAAGGGTTAATTGTGCTGGTTTTCTGAACTCTTCTTTGGTTATGTCTACAGGCACAGTATCTCGGGTAGCTCTAGCTATTTGTGGGGCACATCAAAATCAGTAGAGAATCATGCTAACACCTCCAGCATTTCACTGTGCTGAACAGCCTTTTTTTATGTGTCATATAGCCAATGTTAAGAATTACAGTGGCTGGAAATAGTGAGGGATACTGTCTGTGCCTTACTTAGCATATGGCAGCCCTGAAGTACAGCAGCTGGGTCTCCTCTGGCTCCAGCACCATTTGGCTTCTGTCCCTAAGCATATATTTTCCACATAGGCAACCCCATAATGGCCTAGAGCTCTGCTATGCTGACTCTGCAGCATTAAATGGTTATTAAATGGATCTAATTTTTGAAAGGACATATGTTTTAGGATGATGTTCTGTGATGGTTTCAGATACATGTCCCTGTGCACAAGTGGGGCTTAGATGAAGAGAGAGTTTGATCCAGTTTAACCCTCCTGCATGTGTTAGTTCTGCACTGCAACCCACTTGTTACGGCTTCTATAATATTACTACCACCTCTTCATTTTCAAACTCTTCACTTCAGCTGTTCTTCTGTTGACTGAGGAGCCTGAAGTATGTTCCCTAATGCCAGGTACCTTCAGAAACTCTACTGAATTCGTGTGTATATAAAAAAAGAAATGTTTCCCAATACTTACAGACATGTCAGAAACTATGATTTAATCTATATAAGGGCTAAACTAAGGACATCTTCATTTTTTTTTTCAATATTTACAATGAAATAACAGTTTTCATCACAGAATCACAGAAGGGGTCAGGCTGGAAGGGACCACATTGGATCTAGTCCAACCTGCCTGCTCAAGAAGGGTCATCCCAGAGCTCATGGTATGGGATTGTGTCCAGATGGTTCTTGAGTATTTCCAGTGAGGGAGACTCTACGGCCTCTCTGGGCAATCTGTTCCCAGTGCATAGTCACCCACACAATAAAGAAGTTCTTCCTCATGTTGAGGAAGTTTCTGTTCCAGTTTCTGCCTCTTTTGCTATGCTCGGCACGACCGAACAGAGCCTGGCTCCATCCGCTGACACCTTCCCTTCAGACACTGATAGACACGATTCAGGTCCCCTTCTCACTTGTCTCTTCTCCAGGCTGAACAGCCCCAGCCCCAGCCCCCTCAGGCTTTCCTCATAAGAGAGATGCTCCAGTCTCTTAATCATCTTTGATTAAGATGGACCCACTCTCTCTGCTCTCTCTTCTGGACCCGCTCCAGGAAGTCCATGTCCCTGTTGTACTGAGGGGCCCAGAACAGGACACAGCACTCCAGGTACGGCCTCGCTAGGGCTGAGTAGAGGGACAGGATTGACATGAATAACATTATTTATTTAGATGAATAATACTAGCTACCCTATAAACTGGAAGTAGTACTGATGCTTTGCATCCCAGAACAGTTGTCTTTTTTCTGTTGGTGCCTTGGCTATCTCATAAAGTTTCATTTTTCTCCTGTACTTCATAGTCATAGACAGAATTTCATTCCAATGTGAAGATACACACACACACACAGTGAAGCCCACTCCACATTAAATGCTGTTGATCACACAGGGGTGGACAGCATAAAACATCTTTCTAAAGAACAGTATAGCTGCAGCCAGCAAACAGACATTCCAACAAGCTCACTAAAACTACATTTTCTTAGTTCCTATGCTGTCCGTCATATCACAGTCATGTTACATATATGGAGTTTCAGTTAAAAAAATCACATCAAATCATCCTCTGGCAGAGACTGATTCCATGAAAATATTTTGCAAGAACACTTCTGTTTTGTCAAAACTTCCTAAAATACTGTCAAAATATTTTTGAAAGTTAAAGCAACTTTGTGACAACTATTTAATTTTAAAAAGCAGAGCAATAATTTTGGAAGGGAGCCTGGAATGAAGCTCTGTAATAAAGCTGAATAAATATTTCTAAATATGTGTGTTTCATTTTGAACAGAACATCAGCTTTTCAATAGGAGTTTTAACAATATCTGGCTTCAGTATTTTAGAGCAAAGGCTTTTGCTCTTTCTCAGCTGTAGACACAGGTGTGTGTGGGGAAACTATCAATATAAGACACTAAGTAAAAAAATGGCATGCAGCAAACCAATCAAAAAAGATGTGCTAATGTATTTGTAAGGAAATTATTTCTATAAATGTGCTAATATCACTAGGCAAGCATAACTCATTAAATACAGCATAAGTCAATAATAAAGCTCTACAAAGCATTGCAATGCTGTGGAAACAGGAATGACAAAATAATTGGAGTTTTTGGGGGGGAGTTGTTGTGATTTGGGGTCAGGTTTTGTGACATTATTTGATTTCACTATAAAGCAATAGGGTCAGGGTTGGGGTTTTTAAAGTATTATTTTATTTTAGGAACCTTACTTTGTTTTCTCATTTCCTCAGGCACATATTTCTCATTCCAGTAGCAACTCTCACGTCTATGTGAGCTGAAAGCCTCAAGGTCAAAGTTTGGGTTTTTCCTTATATCACAGAAGAAGAGACAGCAACCAGTTGGCAAAGGAAGAACTAGTTCTCTCCATGCTTTTGGTTTAAATGTCAAAAATATTCATAAACTGATAAGCAAATGTCATCTTGTGATTGTATTTGAACTAGCTGTATTTAGGCAGTTTTCTGACAGTACTCTTTAAGGGGTTAGTTTGAAGATTTCACTCTGTAATGCTTTTTAGAGTGTTTATTGATTTTTCTGCTCTCCTCTCGGTGTTTGGAGAGTTTATCCTGATGCTCATTATTTCCTTTCCAATGAACTAGTCAGGAAAATGATGTACTAGCTCTGTCCCTAGCTGTGTTAAATGTATGGGGTAAACAGTTTTAAAAATAGAAGGAAGCATTTTAATCTTCTTTCCTGCAGGTTTATTTTGAGTACAGCAATTAGTCAGTTCGTACCAGTGTGTTCCATACTTCCAGACTAAAATGCCTGTCAAGGTAACAGTAGCCCCTGCAGAACACATCTTGAGCTTCATCTTCCTACAAGTATTGGAAGGAAAATTGCTATTCATTTTTAGTGAACTCTTCAAATTTGTGATTATCTGTCTCCTAAATTCCACTTCATACCAGCCTGAGCTTTTTTCCTTATAGTTCTTGAAGATTACTTACTTTATTCACACTATTAGGAGTCTGTGTATATTGCTACATATTTGTAAGGAAAAACATAAACAAATTCCAGTCCGTAGCCTTCTTAAGAAAATAAGGATTTCAATTTCTAGTGTTCCTGCCTGCCACATTCTAGCCTGATGATTATTGTCCCATGTATCTACATTAGTGAATGTGGCATTTTTCTGTTTCCTGCATTAAACTATGGAATAATTTTTCTGTGCCTGGTTAAAAAATCTACCATATTCTATTAGGTTAAGAGGTGCAATAAATTGGTTTAACAAAGTGATCTTTAAGGCTCGAATTTATGTAGGGATGTAGGAATACATGCTCCTATGGCTATTTAAACATTGGTGGGTTTTAGGCTTGTAAATGTCTGTAAATCCAAGTCTACATTACACATTCCCAGATGGTCAGGTAAGAAGAAGCTATAGAATTTCCAAGTACAGCTTATTATTACCAGTGTTGAACGGCTAGCAATAGTGGGACAACAGGAGCAGCACTGAAGGTGCAAAGATTTGCCAGTTCTTAGGTGTGTGCTCCAGCAGGGAAAACACATTCGGTTCCTACCTGCAGGAGTGTTTCATTGTCCTGAGGCAGGGTACTTTGTCTGTAGGTAACTTCTTTTGTGTTATACTGTTCAAAGATTTCTTAAATATAATATCTGGTGGATTAAAAACTAATCTCAATACTTCCTCCCTCCTGAAATCTGTGGCCGTTAAAAGCATATTCCAGGAGAATCTGGCTCCCAGAGACAGACATAAATATGCACGAGAGATACAATCAGGTAGTAACTGGAGCCTTTGAGAATGAGGTTTGTTGACTCTATTTCTTGGGTTTCCTCTGGGCAATTAGATCAGGTCTAAACTGAGAGCCTATGTAGCCATATCCTGTGCTTCCATTTATAATAAGTCAGATAACACCTTCCATCTCAGGATGTCTGTCCCCGCACATATATTTTTAGAGTTCTCTGAGGCAGAAAAGAGTTAGAATCCCCATTTTATACAGAATAAAATATGGAAATGTAGACAGGCACAGATGAAGCATTTTGCCCAAGGTTATAAAGGAAAAATCTGCCCAGTTCAGGAATATAACTCTTTTTCTTATACTTTAACCATGGAACCATCTTTCCTTCCTACTTAGAATGCTCACAGTGTTTTTAAATGCTTCAATTATCCTTTGACTGCTTTCTATTTAAAGACAGGGATATATATTCAGCACTTCTCTGGAAAGCACAACAGCAGCATATATTTGCTAAGAACAGATCGTTTAGTTTTCTTAAACCTCCTGTAGAAAGAAGTCATTATTATCTTTCTAGGGCAAATATGCAGTTTAAAAGCCAGAAAACCCTCTTATCCTCAGTATAAGAAAAAGTAGTGAACACTATAGTCCAGATAATTTAGAAAGAATAGTTTCTCTCATGAAGATTGGAATTCATTGGATTATGATTACAGTTATCACTACTGCTTTATGACGAAGAGAGTATAGTAACAGTGGCATAATCTTTGTGTAAAAATCTTCTAATAATCTTGTTTAGCAATATCTTTTCTCCAAAATGAGTTGCTTGCAATTTGAAGAAATGAAATTTTCCTTCCGTTGTTTCTGGTTTCTTACAAAACTGCATGGTGAGGATTATTGTCCTGCCTTCTAGGGACACTATGAGACTACTAAATATGTGATCAAATAAGCAAACAAAGCAGAGTCCAGTCCAGGAAACTGCAGGTTCATTTCATTTCCCAGTCACTTCCTCTGCTGGACAGAAACACAACACAAACCAGACAGAGCTGTTTATCAAACCATTAAGATGGAAAACATCACACTGAGTCATTCCAACAGTCTACTTCACTGAATAGAGAAAGAATTTCAACAACAAACCTTATACAAGCTAATACTGAAAAGTCAGTGTTAGATGAAAATCATAAGCTTTCCTCAACTGTCTAATATAATGTGAGACATCTAAATTCAGTTATGGGCACCTTAGGATTCCAGATGCCTAGTTATATTTGCCTAAACATAGTTATGTTTATTGTGGGAGAACTTCACAATGTCTGAATCTGTTGGGAAAAATAGAAAGCCTGTGGCTGTGTAATTGTAGACTACCCTGCATATGTGAGGCGGGAGTACTGCTACACAGTCAACCTCAGCTCAGGGTTCTCGATTTCCATTTGCTCTTGCTCTGTAAGGCCCTGTGTTATAGGGAGCTGTAGCCATTCTTTAACCAAGACAATCCAACACCACCACTGCATTTAGCTAGGTCATACTTACTGCCTGTGTTGCACTGGTGTTGACTTTTTAGAAGGTTAGGTACACAGGAGAAAACACATTTCCTCCTGAGGTACACAGAATTGCAGCCTTATCTGTGCTATCCATGGGCATTTGCTGCAGCACAACTGCAGAGCCTACTGCTGGCAGAGCAGGGCGTGCTGTTTACTTGGGGGTGCAGCATCACTCACAGGGGGGCCCCCCATGTGGCCAGCTTCTACCTGGAAAGCAGAGCATATGGAAGAGGCTACTGGTGCACATGGCTTGTTGCAGTATGGAGTTGGGAAACTTGGAGGCTTATGCTTGTCAGGAGTGACTCTGGGTGTTGTATGTCAATGTAGTTATAATTCCAGATGACAGACTCCACATATCTTCATGTAAAATTAATGTAATAAGGGAACTATCTATGTTAATAAGTACCGGCTCAGCTAATACATTGTGTGCATCTGGTAATCATAAATTTTCTCTCATTTTAAGGATAAATTGGAAGTGGGCAAAGTTGTCCAGAGAAAGGTAACATTTTTAAAACTACAGCTCTCAGTTGGAAATGATAGAAAAAGCAAATAATCGGCAAACTCTGGATTTCTGATGTCTAAACCCAGGTTGGTCTTCTACAATGTAATTTAATTAAAAAATGAGGTAATTTGGCTGCATAATAAGGACGAGTTATAGACTGTTGGAGAGATTGCTCCCTGTGAGTTCTCCGGGTTATATGTCTATCCATGCCAGCTTCAGAAGATGCAGCTGAACAACCGCAACCTGAGAACACAAGAGTACCACAGCAGAAATGAGACAAGTAAAACACAAATGCTGAGACATGACTTTTAGTAAAACAAGCACCAGCGTCTGAATCTAATATTCTGCTGCTGTGAAGAGCAGAACAACACTAAAACAAGTCGGAGTTCAAGCTTGATCTCACAGAAGCCTTTTCTCTGTTTGACATCTTACTGGTAAGCTGCGTTATAAACCTGCTGCTGCTGCTAGTCAGCACGGAACAGTAAAATTGGTAGTGTTACTATTAGTTTTGTTATGAGGATGGCATAAGAACATGAAAGCATGTTTATTGGGAATATCCAGCTGAAGTTACCTGGCCGACGGGCCGTTCTTTTGGGCCTTCAAAAGACCTACACGCGAAAGATCTCAGAGCGCTGTGTAAGAAGAGCGCCTGCAATCCATCCGCACGCCCGGAGCGGACGGCAGGTGTCACTGCAGAAGGCTCTGGAAATGCTGCCGCGGTTCCAGCGCCCGCCGGCCGCCTGTGGCACAGCACGGCCACGGGCTCGGCGGCTCTGCCCTGCGGCAGCCGTCATCAGCTGCCTTATCAGCTAACTGCCGTGATAACTGCACATCAGCAGAAACGATGAAACGACGTACCCCTAGTTAATAAAGGGCCTGTATGATATTCTTATTTGAATGCGCTCTGCAGCTCTCACTTGGGAGAATGGGGCTGCTCAGTTCTGCTGTGCTATCCCAGGATGCATTAATTGTTCAACACGTTATTCCTGGTTTCTGCCCACTGCCTGAGACTGCTGCTGTTTGTGCACAGTCTAGAGACAGTCCAGATTTGTCCAGAAACCAAACTAATTTCCCTACGCACACCCCAGGTCATGGCTCTTCCCTAAGCTTTTCCGCTTCTGCGCAGGCAAATGCCATAGGAGCAGTTCAGTTCTGCAAGCTCACACTTAATCATCTCAGCTGTTAAAAAATCCAATGTGTGGTGCAGCAGACTGATGCCTTTCTTTCCTTTCTACTATTGTTCATCTAAGGGTTGAATACATGTCATCCTCTCCTGACTGGCCCAGAAGCTAAGTCCCTTTCTTTTTTCACAGGAAGCGAAGCTAGCCAGAGCAGACTGAGGTCCAGGGAAAGTTCTGTTTAGAGTGAGACTGCTTCAAAGGTTGAAGAAGAGTGTATTGGAAGGGGAAAGGATCTTCCACCTGTACAGTCTGCTCAGGGTTCTGCATTACGCAGTCGCACCATCCAAATCACTGCTTTTAAGGCAAAACCCAGATTTTGTGGTGATCACTAAACAACACAGTCACACCTGGGG
This sequence comes from Atrichornis clamosus, assembly GCA_013400975.1. Classification (NCBI taxonomy): domain Eukaryota; kingdom Metazoa; phylum Chordata; class Aves; order Passeriformes; family Menuridae; genus Atrichornis; species Atrichornis clamosus. The sequence goes on from WBMZ01013712.1 coordinate 14,712, forward strand.
ACAAGGGATATATGATCATAATAAAGCAGGTCATTATACAAAGTGTGTTACTCTCAGTGTCTTTGTAAATGAGCACATCACATGAGGTGCAGCTTCTAAGATTCCATACAGCTAGGATCTAGTTTTTGTACTGTTAGTGCCCATCCAGGCTATTATCTCCCAGTATCAGAGAAACAGGAGGTGACGATATCCCTCTTCACATCTCATCCAAAACTTCCCCAGCCTTCTGAGCAAAATCTCTGACTTACGAAATATCAGATTGAATGCTTCATAAATTCATATGAGAATAGTGAGTTTTCTTGCACCGGGGGAATGTCTTTTTGAGCTGTTCTGTCTCTGTGACTCTCACTCTTGGGGCACTAGCTTCCTACATTTCTGAGGGTTTGCCTCGACAGACTGCAGTTGGACCACACATGTGCTCTGCATGCCCTTGTGTTCTTCTCCCCGAAGGCATTAAATATGGAGCAGCCCCATCTGCCATTCCGTTCTTTTGCCACGTATACTCCAGAATAACAGGACTCTGTAGCAGTGAGGCAGGAGCACAGGTTGTGAAAAGAGAACAAACACAAAAACTAATTTTGTAGGATTAAAATTTGTTCAGAATCCAACAAATTGTCAGTACTGTTTCAGCAGGTATACGAGATTTCAGCTTGTGATATCAGTGCTGGTCAGGGGAGACAATAACATTCACAAGATAAGTATCAAGAGGATGTTCAATTTCAGACGCTAAAACAGGAATTGCAGAAGTCAGATCTAACTATAGAAAACACAAAACTGTACACCTACATCTCTTTCTATAGCTGCCTGATAAAATGACATGCTGCTAAGACTGGGTTGATCCCTTGAGTCTATCAATGTCTCATGTCCTCATCCTTCAGGGAGCTGCAGAGAAGCTACAGATAATCAATTTTATTTTTTTTCTCCCAGATAAACGAATTCCACAAGTGCATGAGAAGACATGACACTGTCAAGCATGCCAAAGGGACTATGTCAAATCAAAAAGGCACAATGTCACCCTAGGGAGAACAAGAGGAGATATGCAGGACACCTGCTTTCACTGCTGTGGTGCACAAGAGCCTGAGGTTGAGATGATGACCTTCAGGACACCCTGCAAGATTCCACTGCTTACCAAACTATTTTCTGCAGGTGTGAGGAAGGGTCGTATGATTTATTGCGTACGTTTTGTTGAAGTTGGTGATTTTTTGGTGTGTGTAGTTCACCCACAGGATGAAATGGGTCTGTGAGAAGTCGCAGTGTGTCATTGCTTTCAGATGATAAGTTGCCTCCTGTAATTTATAGCCATTTTTTTTCCACTAAAGATAAAAAACAGAAGTGCATTTTATAACTTGTGGGCTATTATTAAAAAATGTTCTTCCGTCTTACGTCTTTTTGTACATACTTCTTAGAAACATGAATAAACTTGTGGAAAAATCTTGATAGTATATGGGAATGTAATATGTAAGATCATAGTTAAATTAATATATTTATATTTTTACTAATAATAAAAGTGATTTTTAATAAAAAGTCGAGAATTCAGTTGTCTGCCGTTACGCTAATCTATAAATACTCAAAAGTGGCCATAAATTGCAGAAAAATCATAAAGCTTAATACAAATAAAGAAATTAATACAAGTAATCTATTCATATACTTAAATCTGTTTAGTAGGGAAAGCAAAGCACAAATACTGAACGATGTCTTTAATATTAAAACAGGATGATCAGGAGCTTCCAGAGCTCATTACAGGAATACACTAAGCAACAGTTAGCTTTATTAACTCTACAATACAGAGAATTGACATTAATTTTGGATAGATATTTTTCACTATTATTCACTCAACCAGATCATGCATTTTGAAGGCATAAGCAGATTTAACTCGAACATTTCACACAGAATTAAATATACATGTCAGTTAAACAGTCCTCAAAACATCATATGTCAGTACAACCAAGATCAATTTTAGGTACAGCTGTCAAATAAAGGAAGCAAAATTATTGGCAGAGTTTACTTTGTAGTTCATTAAGTTCATTTTCCATTGACTTCGTTGTCATCTGTTCATGGTTGCTGCTTCTCTCTTCCAGAATAGGACTGTTCCGTTCCAACATCTTTTGTGCTGTAAGATGCCGTCGTAGAGCTTCGGTGTTTGTTCCAGTAAACAGATTCCTCCAGCTCAATAACACTTTTCTCTTGGTTTGTTTGATGAGGCTGAGGTCAGGAAACAAAAGGATTTTGTTCTCCTGATACTGGATATTGCATTGCTAGAGTTGCTTTCAGCAGTCTATCCTGTTCTCCTGTTTCAAACTTAGATGAAAAAGAACACTCCCACTGTCATTCGCAGTCACGTTCTCCTCACTGGTGTTCTACAGCAATTTCCCCCATAAAATATGTTCTTCCCCCATATCACTTTCCAGAAGTTCAGTAGGAGTTTTAATAATATATGAAATAGGATCTATCTGGCCTGTACCAGAGGGGGAACAAAGGTTGTGCAGAACTTCAGACCTCGTTTGGTTTTCAGTTGCTTCCTTGCTTTTGTCTGGTGACACACATTTCACAAAGGAGTACAGACACCTCAGACACCTTCTCCACCTTCAACCCATGAAATTTTAAAGGCACTTTTAGGCTCTTTACCTCCCCTTATAATGGAAATACAAGCTCTGAGGAAAGAAGTAGAACAGACAGATAGGGGGAGAAACTATTTAGCTATCTTACTATAATCTGCCCTCATTCAGTGATATCTGGACTCAGAGCTCCAAAGTGTGGACACATGCTCCTGATACAGCCCAAACTATGCCATGGAGAGGTCCCAGGATGTACTTGTTATCTAACTCCCTGTGATGCCTGGTTCACCAAGCACTTTAAAAAAATTATATCTTCAGAAGCAATTATCTTAATACCTTGAGTCTTTACCAAAAAACTGCCTGTTAGGATAGATAGAACCAGACTTTCACCATAGTGATGCACAAAATTAAATCTATAATAATTTAAAACAACATTTTAATGACATTTCCTATACTTAAAAGACATAGCTTAATGCTAGCTGAAAAAACCCACAAGAATCCAGTCAAAGGGAACACCACCAACCAAAGCACATGTACTTTAATTTTTTTAACATTTGACAATAAAGAACCGTAGCAATGTAATATGCAGTTTCTCTTCACAAATACCATCTTCTTTTCCCATTACGATGGATTACTGTGCTCTCCACTGCACGTAATCATTTATTATATTCTTCTATCAGCTGATTGCAAGCAAACCCTTCCTTAAAATTCTTGACAGGAATTCTGGCCAAAGAATCCTCTGTAGGAATAATGCCAGGTGTAGCTCTGTGCTGAGAGAATTGTGCAGAGTATGCATTGCATGCATTGAGAAACAGCTACATGCACATCAGCAGAGTTCACAGAAGCGTGTAGCTGGTCTGTCTCTAGACAGCACAGGAGTTATCCCAGGGCGTTTCAGCAGCAACACTCCCCCTTCCCATGGGATAAGCACAGGTCACATCCCAGACTGTTGATACAGGTGAGTCCTCCTCTCAGCAAACTTCCTTTATATTTGACAAGCCTGTGATATATCTGGACAATCTGCTGTGTGTGTGTTTCTGCTGCAACATTCTGTTATTCATGATGTGATCATGACAAAACAAATCCAAATGAATAGTCACAATAATCCATTACCATTTATTTTCAGAAATTTTAGCAAATACATGCTTTTGCATAAGCTTTTCATGACAAAACAGATTCACAATCTTATGTTCCCCTGCAGGCAAAGACTTTCTGGCTGAAAAACATCCCTAGCTTCCAGTTGGAGAAGCAGGCAGAAAAGACAGGAACATTTTAATTCCGTTTATACTGTGTCCTTGTGTTAGTCTTGAGATCTGCAAGGTAGTAGGAGAATATGTCCTTTTAGACGTTCATCAGCTTCTCTATCTCAAGATTTATGGTCTCTCTCCTTAATCTCTACAGTTGAGGTAGTGTTAATCTTTTACGTACATCAATATATAAAAATGTGGATTGATTAATAATTTAATGTCTCAGAAATAAAAAAGCACAACAGCAGCCTTTTGTCTTTCCCAAACTTTTCTTTTGACATGCATGCTAACCCATAGCGTGAATGTCTCAGCATTCAACATCACTAGAAATGTACTTCTACTCACGTGGATTTTCAAACTGAGTAACATAGGTGAGATGTTATTTTAAGGTCTGAAATTTTAATGTTCTGAACAGCCGTTGCGTGCACGCATGAGAAAAAGCAAAAAAGCTGACCAATAAAAATACCATTGCAGGTAAAAGCTCAGGAAGGAATTATTTCTTCAGATTCTCTCTGTAAAAATAGAAATACATTTTTCTGGATACGTATTATTCTATTACTTTAAGTATTTGTATATACCTGTTATGTTTCACTAATAGGAAAAGTAGGCAAGAATATGGACAAAGAATTAAAAGACCTTTAATTAGAGGTCAAGGACAGACCAGTTTTGATGACTTAGACACCAGATGAGCAAGTTTATTTACTGCTAGGTAGAGCTTCTCATCTGATTCACATATTCCAGAGCTGTCTTTATAAAGTCCTTGGCCATTTTCCTGGGAATGCACAACTGCTGCCACAAAGCTACGTAACACACAAGTTGATTTTAACTTTTTATGGCACTGGGACTCTACCTCATGTTGTTTCACAATCTACATTTAATCCTGAATCAACTCCATGTACTTCAGCATAGTTTTTATCCCTTATGTAAAGGATGGATATGGGTCATTTTGTTTGATTAAAATTCTGCTGTGACCTAGTCCTCCCGTAAGGAATACCTCTTAAAATGTGCAAGTCTCCACTTGCATTCCTGTCCTTACAGATGTTTGTCTTCTGCAGCTTGGCCCTTGCTGCTCACTGACAGTCCTGATTAGGGGCTGGTAGAACAACACCACAGTTACTCCAAGGACAGTGAAAATGCTTGTGGAACTGATTCTTAATTATACGCTTGCATTTGCTGGGAATTCTGTAGAAAACAACCCTGGAGCAAGCAGAAAAACATCCAGCATTGTGAAAACAACAACAGAGAATGCCAACCACATATAAGTGTATTTCTGGGGTTCCTGCAAACTGCTTAGCTGGTAAACTACAGTCATGCTTTTGTCTTGTCAGAGCTAAGACAAGACTGGGTGAAGTACCATTAGGCTTTAATTCAAAATTAAAAGTGTTTTGAATAAATCAAGGCATTGCTATGGATAGGCTTTAACTGTCATGATGTGACTATGGGAGAAATATTGTACAGGTATTTTTTTTCACCATCATGATGAAGACTGACAGTACTAATAGAGTAGGCTGTGAGAAGAAATTATTTAAAAGTCCTTTAGGCCACCTCAATAAATCTACCTCTGACTGATATGAACAATCTCTAACTTAAAGAATTAAAGCATGCTGCAAAAATGCTTGTGTATTTATAACATGCCTGTTTGCATCTGCAAACTGAGTAAAGTCAAATAATGATTCAAACTGCTAACAGAAGAACCTCTGCTTAAGTCTCATTTTGAAACACATCTGAAACAGTCAGTACCAGTTAGGATTTCTTAACTGCCAGTGGTGACAGGTATCTATTATTGATGGAAAAGATGAGCTGTGGCAGAGCCATCTCTTAATATGGAAACACTGATCCACATTCCATTCATTTAGAATGAGAATTGCTCATACTAAATGAAAATGTCCTGCTCCAGCTGCTACAAGTCTGAACCCAATAAGAAAGATATTGCATTTAATTAATTTTGAACATCTTCCCATGACTATTATGATAGGATTTAGAAAGAACATGTATCTATTCTATATATTTTGGAAGACGACATATTAAATCCTCTTCTGAAATATGTATTCCTTCCTGTCTTGGCCACATGAACACACACCCCCACACTACTCTCAGGCAGTTACATTACTCAGAAATATTTATCTCAGTCTAAAAATATACAGGACAAAGCCTATCAGTGAGAATAACTGATAATTTTATTACTAGAATCTAGAGAAAAATGTAATGCATCTTACATAGTTCTTCTATATGATAATCTAGCAGAGATTTTAGTTTTCTATCCTAAAATGTAAACTAACAATAATTCTTAAATTTGGAATATTTTAATATTGTAATTCATCAAGGTTAACTGAGCTTAACCAGTACAATTCCACTTTCTGAATTACCTTATTTAACATCACTGTATATGTGGTGAAAGAAGTTGTCAGCTTAGCACAGCTGACTTGTAAGACAAGGCAGAAATTCCTCAAAGGACCATCTTGTTCTTTTCCACTAAAGGAAAAATTCTGTCGTGGGAATGAGTACCTGCAGGAGTTTCCCCAGATTAAATACTTTATACCCTTTTCTGAAGGAATAGCAGTACTGCAGGTTCTAGCTCTCAGTTTCCAGAGGAGTCTGTGGAACCCTGGGGAGATCCTGCACTTCTGTAAGAGCTGTATGTTTTCTTGTTGCTCTTCTACCTAGGAACACAGTTAAAAGTACCAGCTATCCACTATAGATACCTGCATAACTGCATGCCTTTAAAAACTTCCCAGTATGGAAAACATATCAAAGGAAAAACAATACAGCATATGGCAATTTTATGGACCATTCTCCACTGTGTACCGGGAACAAGGTAAAACACATTCCATTTTTCCTCTAAAACCATATTCTAATGATACAAATTTTAGCCAAATATAGATCAATTCAAGGAGTTAATTTGGACTTTGAAAAACTACATTTAGTCACTTGTGTAAGTCTTGTCCAGTTAGCCCTTCATAGTATCTTGAGATTCTGTTCTTTATCTTGGATCTAATTGTCAATAAACAGTAGCAAGTAGCAAAGCATCCATATTTCAAAGAAGAAAATCCACATATTCAATGTACAGGATTATTTGATAGTCTTACAGTTCCATATCAGCAAACTGAATTCACATCACTGAATTTACTGAACTGAAATGAAGGTGACCGTAAGTGTTCCTATGGTAACTGTTGCACCTGAAAGTCCTTACAAAGACGGAAAACCCTTCTGGCTCTGTTGCCGTAGAAAGTCAAGATTTCTTGCAAAAGACTTCTGTCCTGAAAAGAGCCATCTGAGTGCTCAAATTATGTTAATCAGATTTATTCATGTATTAAACAGAGAAAATGTGTAGGGGAAAGAGAACCATATTGTATGAATATAAAGTTAATAACAAGATTAGTGGTGGTTGTCATTAGTAGCATGTGTTAAATGATTTTAAGCAGAGCTATGTCTTGAACATTTAATTTAATTCCTCCTCTACATTATATTTATGATTTCCTATTCACTTTCACACAAAGGCATTGCAAAGGTCAGTTGATATGCTTCTGTGACAGGATGTGTATAGAATAGGTATGCTATTATAACTCTAGCATAATTTGTATTCCAATTTAAACCAAGATTTCAATCACTTGTACTTAAATGACATGTAGGTATGGCACTTAGGGACACGGTTGAGTCATGAACTTGGCAGTGCTTGGTTAACAGTTAGACTCAATGAATGTTTTAAAGTGTCTTTTCCAACCCAAAAGATTCCATGACTTGGTTACAGCTAACAGCATTCCAGGGTGGCACAGCCTTACCTCTAGGAGATAAAAGGATTTACAGTAATTGTCTAGGATTGTGTTACTGTTTAAACTAACCAAGATTGGGAGAGCTTTTCAGTGCAAAGAAATAAAAGTTGCCCTGGGATGTCATGAAGGTACACTAACTCACAGCATAAGTAGAATGCCTTAAATCAGGAAATAACTTGAAGTTTGCTCTGTAAACCAACATTATTTATGTGACATACAAATACCTAGATTATAAATCTATATGATTGCATTCAGCTCAGTGCTATGCAGCATAGAGCTGTATGACACACAGGTAAACAAAATTTATATTAGGAAAAAGGCTAAAGTGGCAAATACCAGCTAAAACAACAGGCAATACACTGACATTTAGCATAAATTAAAATGCAGGATTAAAAAATTATCCTTAAAATACAGGTAAAGCAGAGCAAATATTTGAAAGTCTGTTCTATATAGTAGTTTCCTTTAAAGGGTTAACTGGATAATCATATGAATTGCGAGTAAAAATGAGTACTCAGTTAAAATGCATGGTCAAATTGAAGTTGTCATTGCATCATTATATAAAATGAATTAGCAGGCTCCATTAGTTTCACCATTTTGGCATAGCTTTCATAATTCCTAGATTTTTTTAACTGCCACAGATGTCTATAGAATATTATTCATGCTAGGCAGCTGCATATCAACTGTAGTGGACAGAATAAAAAACTTAAATAATTTTATTAAGGTAAACAAATTTATTATTTTTGTTGCATTTGCCATTGTGTTGGATTTCAAGTCTTTTCAATGAGTATGACAAGTTTTAGAAAATATATCCAAGAAAAGAAAAATTTTTTCATGGATGAGGAATTCAATATTTTTATCTTGCTAAAAACAAACTTCCAAATAAGCACGTTTATTTGTACTTAAAAAAAACACTATTGTCTCAAATGTCAGTTTATATCTGATAGTACAGGACTGACTTGACTTTACCGAATAATTATATTTGATATTAGATACAAAACTAATTGACATTACATAACAATAAATGTGATTATTTCCTACTCTATTACATACCATATATTACATATTTTCAAATATAAGACTTTTCAAATATTAGGAAAATAATCTCAACCTTCGGAAATATGGTTGGTCTCAGCCTTTACAATGGCCCAGCTTACACATTGCTATAGCAACAATACAAATGTTCTCTCTAAAAAAAAAATCACGATTAATATAGAAGATAAAATCAAGATGCCTTGGTCAAAGACTCTTTGGCAATACCCTGTTATGCATATTATAGAGCTTCTATCACATGCAACTGATTTTTAATCCAATCTCCAGTGATCTAAATATCTACTGACTTCTGAAGTAAAAAGAAAAATCAATGCTGACAGCATGAAGCTACTTTGAAAATGGATTTAACCTATGCTTACTCTGGAGGTTTATACCCCTTTGGGATTCAGCTTCTTCTGAAGTAATGCCAGGAATGCCAATATGATAGACTTGGTCTTCTAATATCAGCCAGGCAAGCAACCCAGGAAATAACAAATTTTACATATTCCATATATATTTCTTCCATAACTAAAGACAGGAAACACCATGTTCCTAGTGCTAAGTGAAGACAGTATTTCTCTTGTACCAAAATCTGTTAGACTTGGTTGTGAGAGCAGGGATGCATTTATGTAAAGGTGCAGGTAGAAAAAGAAAAGGATATTGTGAGAGGTTTAAAAGCAATAGTTTTCACTCTCAATAATTATCGCATCAATATATCATTAAATGTATTGTGATCGAAGAATATTGGCCTAAGAAGCTCTGACAAAGATTACATGTGTGGCACAGAGGATGCTGAGACAGGTTCCCATGCACAAATTGTTATTGTCAGGGGCAGTTATTCACAGCTGGTGGCTTACAGTACCTCTCATGGTGAATGTTACTTTTGGCAAGGGGAGAGTGGAGGAGAAAGAGAACAGTAGTTGCCGGTGGCCAGCTGAGAAAAGGAGGGATGGCAGATCCTCCGATGGGCATCCTCCCCTGGGCAGCTGGTACCGCCTCCATCCCGCGTTCCCTGCAGGGATGCCCCGGGGGAGGTCGGGACGGGCCCTGTGGCATTATCTGGTGTTTCTGTGGTCAGTGTTGTCAGCGCTGATTGGGGTGTGCCCGGGGCGCTGTGTGCTGCCCGGCCTGCGCAGTCCTTCGTGGCTCTCCGCGGGTCAGCCGGACGCTACAGCTGAGGGAGGGAGACAGGAGCAGGAAGGGTCAGTCTGGGCCGGGGCTGCTCGCTCCCCACGAGAACCACGAGCACCACGGCAGCGGGTTTGTGGGAATAACAGCATGAAAACAGCCGGGTGGGGCCACCAAGGGAAAAGGACTGAGGCTTGTGGGGCAGCCTGGGGGCAGGAGCACCCAGCTGGGAGGAAAGGCAGGGTCCCAAAGGGCCAACAGGAGACCCTCAGCAATGGAAAGGGGGAGATACCCAAGGTGCTCTGCAACACTGGGGAACAAAGATTATGTACAATAACAATCTATCTCCACGTTGCTGCACATTCTAAAGCTTTTTTTACATCTGCCTTACATGATATAATATATACAAACTAAACTTCACAAAGCACCTATGCCATCCTCAACTGCACTGAATTCACACATTCCATTCACAGTCATCTTTCTATGCCCCTCCCAACCTAAATCAGAGGCATACCTTCTTTCAGTTGTATGCATACCAGCATACAACATGCTGTCTGTTTTTCCTAGATTGAACAAATTTAGCACCTTTACTCAGAGGCACAAAGTGCATATAACACCCTTTTGTCTCTTCTTTTGTGACATGTCAGTGCTCCTTAATAAAATGGCAAAATGATTCCTAGTTCAATGAAAACAGATGTAAGGAGTTAACAGCCAGTTCAAATCTATATCTCATACAAGTATTTTAAATTAATGTACTTCAGAAAAATAAAAAATAATCCTGAGACACTGCAATATGGATCATGTAGGTGTCAAAATATTAGCCTAAGATTTGAGATGCCACAATGACATTCTACCTCAAAGACTTCCTAAATAGCCTGTAATAATTCATGTGGAGACAAAATCCCAAAGGAGTTCAGGGCCTAACTCCTATGGGATCTGGTCTGAATCACTCTGTTTACATTATCCCATAGGACAGAGTGGGGTAACAGCCAGAATGTTTCCTGACAGAGTTTTGTTCCTTTATCTGCCTCCCTCAGTAGTTGGTCCATGACCACCTTGTTCAAAGGATGCGGCTGCCTGAGCTCTGGCTACCTACAGGCCCCAGCTGTCTGTGCCACGTGTGATGTAGGACCACTGCAACTTCCACACTACTCACACAACCCCTGGCTGACATGTCTGTTCTCCACCCACAGGGCTGTTGCTGCATATTGTGATGGACTCAGCCAGGATGCAGAGATACCACAATATCCAACTGCACTTGGGGTTCCCCCAGTAGGTGTCTACAGTAGAAATGTCTGCATATAGACACGTGTCTACAGGAAAACACATCTGGTCAACTGAAAGCCTCCCTGCCTGAGGTGGTTTGGTCTTCACTGGTTATAGCAGGAGTTCACTTCATTCAGGTGGAAATTATTACAGTGAAGACACTGAAACTGAAGTAAAATTGCACTCCTAGGTTTCATGCCATGGTGTACACTTGCACTTGGAAAGTCTGAGCTAAAATAAAGACTTAGAACAACACGTGAAATGCACCACAAATGTTTGATTTCAGTTTCCTTTGGCAGGTGAGGAGAAAAGTACTTCTTCTGCCTCACATTGCTGTTCTAAGACAAGAAAGACAAAATATATTCCAGGCAATGGAACAAATAAAATAATTTTTAAAGAGTTGACAATTAAACTTCCTCTTTGTAGATAAAGGGGACAAATATTTTTGGAAGCCATTGAAATTTCTAGTATATTTTCTTTGTCCTTGCAAGTTAAATAAAAGTTTATATAATGCCGATTAGGATGAAAACTATTGGTTACCACTTAGCGATTTTTCCATTAAAAGCCTATTCTTAGGCAGCTACAATAGAGCCTAATATTACAGAATCACAGAATCAAAGAATGGGTCAGGTTGGAAGGGACCACGGTGGGTTATCTGGTCCAACCTCCCTGCTCAAGCAGAGTCATCCCAGAGCACACGGCACAGGATTGTGTCCAGACAGTTCTTCAGTATCTCCAGTGAGGGAGACTCCACAGCCTCCCTGGGCAGCTTGTGCCAGTGCATGGTCACACACAGGGTAAAGAAGTTCTTCCCCATGACCAGATGAAACTTCCTGTGCACCGGTTTCTGCCCATTGCCTCTTGTCCTGCGGCTTGACACCACCGAGCAGAGCCTGGTCCATCCTCTGGATACCCTCCCTTCAGATACCTGATGAGGTCCCCTCTCATTATTTCTTCCCAAGACTGAATAGTTCTGGTGTTTTTGTTGACACTGCTAGGAGAGACAAAGCTAAGCAGTCTAGCCAATTTCAATAATTCTAGAAGGTATTTTTAGTATAATATCCTGTGTTAATGCTGGTTAAATCCTTATTTACATCCTTTAGCCCATGTTCTTGTAACAAGATACTGAAGAGAAAGCACTTTTTTGTCTATAGCTTTCTTGCCTAATGCCAACTGGAACACCCCAGGGTTTAGCATCTAAGGTTTTAAGATTTAATGTTTTAAGGTCTAACCTCTTAGCCTTAGAAATTTAGTGCTGTTTCACTCCTGAAACTGTCTTGAAACTGTAAATCCAATTGTTCAAGACAATATTTATTAAAAGACTGAAAATCTTGTTAGTTTAGTGGACACAGTAAGCAAAATACTATTCTGAGCTCCATAACAGATGACAAGGTGGTTAAAAATTTGGATATTCTATTACACAGGAATATTTATCTTGCTTCCCTGGGTCTTTCTCTTGGTAGGCTATCAATTTTAAAAACCAGTCTTTAAGGGAACTTTCAGACTTAGCCTTCCGATTCTATAGGACATCTAGTATCAACCAAAAGGAAAAGCCTATGGCCTGTGGTATCCAAAGATACTCATATCCCGGTCCTTTATACTCTGAATAATTTTGAAGATGAATTGTGAGACCTCATCACCATATCAAAGATGTCAATCAAAGATTCTTCAGAATTTCACTAATGCAATGTTGACTAAGAAACATCATTTGAGTGAAGAAAAAGGTGTCTGGTTTTTTTTATCACTGTGTCTTTTGCAGTTTTGCCCATGTCTCTACTTAGGATCCTTTCTGCCCTTCTATAAGCTTTAGACAAATTTCCCCATTTCCTTTCAATAAAATCAAAGGTTCTAGGGGCGCCTTTGATCTTGCCAGCACCTGGCTGAGCATAAAAGAGTGAATGCTTTGGATTCTAATTTGCATGTCAGCTATTCTGGCTTGACATATCAAGCAGTATCAAGCTCATTCTGCCTTTGAAGCAACAGTGTTTGATTTTCTTTCATAGTTTAATTAGATATGAACTGACAGATTAAACTTAGCCACAGAAGGGCAATGGCTAAGATATAAACGTATTAGACCTCCTCTTCTTTGTGGAGTGTCTGGTCTGATTGGCTTTAAGAATTCCATCAAGTGGGGCTGTACCTGAATTAGTGTGCAGAGGTGTGTCTGGTTTACTTCTGTGTTATGCTGGAACTTTGCTGGGAATGCCAGTTCCTGGTCCTGCTTGCTCAGGCAATCATTTACAGAATTACTCCTCTCCGAATTGTCTGTAAGGGAAGTAAGGAACCAGAGCTCAAGAAAAGTAGAGACTCTGACTCTCACAAGTACTGGGTTAATTACAACTCTGACCTCTCCTGATCACCTGTAGCCTTCCCTGGCTACAGTCCATGATTTTCCCTCTCTGTCTAGGCTTCAGGCTGCTGTTCCTGTGCTCAATCTCAGTGACTTCAGCCTGTCTAATACATATCTCATTCCTCCAGTTCCCTTTTCTTTGGCTGATAACGCAGCAGTGCACATCATTTTTACCATTTATAGGTAATGGAGCATGGTGGGCAAGGAAGTATACAAGAGAAACAGATTTTGAACTAATGATTTTGCACAGGGCATAGGTATTTTCCCACGTGGGGATCCTTCTAGTCTGTGTAATTTCCATCTCTTTCAGACCCTCCTCCTGCTCTGTCTGGGCAGCGTAATCAGCTTCCTTAGTACATAAACCAATTACCTCCCTATCAATGGAGACCAACAAGGCACTGGAAGAGCATTAACCCACAATAAGGTTAGTAATTGCATTAGTAGCTTTCTTGGTTTTATTTATTTAAACCAGGCATATTTAGTTATGGTAAAGAATACTTGTTAAATTGTTACTTGTTTAAGCCAAACTGCAAAGAGACACAGATCTCAGATGATGAATTCCAGGCAAGGATTGTTACCAGGACTTTCTTGAAGAGTTTCTGTCCTGTATGACATCAGTTGAAACCTGGTAAACATACAAAATCATACCCAACTGAGAGAGGAATAATGTGGAAAAGTCACAGAAGTTTAAATTACAGCAAAAACAAAAAAAAAAAGGGCAAATCTCAATAGTATGCAGGGTAGTGAAGATACCCTCAGTTTCACTAAACTGTTGTTTGGGTGATCAGGCAGAAATTTTTGAACTGAATTCAATGATCTAATTTTAGTTGAACATAGCTGAAATTCTATACATGAAACACAACCAAAATTTGTGGGTTTTGAACATCTGGACTTGTAGATTCAACATGAAACATTACAAAATGATTTACCTTGACAAAAATGGTCCCTTAATAATCAGAACCATAGAGTCATTTAGGTTGGAAAATACCTTTAAGGTCATTGAGCCCAACCATTAGCCCAGCACTGCTAACTCCACCACTAAACCATGTCCCCAAGTGTCACATCTAGACATCTCTTAAACACAGTGGGCAGCCTATTCCAATGCTTAACCACCCTTTTAGAAGAAATTTTTTTCTAATATCCAATCTAAACTTCCCCATGTGCAACCTGAGGCCATTTCGCTGGTTACCCGGGAGAAGAGGCCGACCCCCACCTGGCTACAGCCTCCTTTCAGGTGGTTGTAGAGAGCAGTAAGGTCCCCCCTGAGCCTCCTTTTCTCTGGACTAAACACCCCAGCTCCTGAGCTGCTCCTCACAGGCCTTGTACTCCAGACCCTTCCCCAGCTCCATTGCCATTCTCTGGCCATGTTCCAGCACCTCCGTGGGTTTCCGGTAGTGGTCGCCCAGAACTGAACCCAGGATCTGAGGCGCTGCCTCACCAGTGCTGAGTTCAGGGGGACAATCACTGCCCTGGGCCTGCTGGCCACACTACTCCTGATCCAGGCCAGGACGCCATTGGCCTTCTTGGCCACCTGGGCACTGCTGCCTCATGTTCAGCTGCTGTTGACCAGCAGCCCACGTCCTTTCCTGCCAGGCAGCTTTCCAGTCACTCTGCCCCAGCCTGTAGCACTGCCTGGGGTTATTGGGACCCAAGCGTAGGACCTGGCTCATCTACTTGTTGAACCTCATGCCATTGGCCTCAACCCATGGATCTAACCTATCCAGATTCCTCTGCAGAACTTTCCTGCCATCCAGCTGACCCACACTTCTGCCCAACTTGGTGTCCTCTGCAAACTGACTGAGAATGCACTCAATCTCCTCATGCAGGCCATCGGTGCAGATGTTACACAGAACTGGTCCCAAAACTGAGTCCAGGGGAACACCACTTGTGTCTCACCACCAGCTGGATATAACTCTATTGACCATTGCTCTCTGGGCCTGGACATCCAGCACATTTTTAACCCAGGCTTTAATCCTTTCCTGAACTAAATATCTAGGGTATTAAAGAATCCAGAATGTGTGAAGGTCGCAGCTACAAACTTACTTTGGAATCTGCAGAAACAGTAGGAGCAAAATGGGAAGCAAATTTATCTCAGTGTAATGTATTCACTGATAGACAAACTAAGATGAACAGAAATAGACATTTTCCACACAGGAAGTTTCAGAGAAAGGAAAAGATTTGTCCTTACATTATATATTTACTATGTTCTTTTGTAGAGCAACTACATTTTAAATGTATTTCTTCTGGAAAATAACTGCTTTTATGATTGCCTTCTCTAATATCTAAAATCTTCCCTGAACCAGAGATTTTCATATCGGAAAGGACCTCAAATAAGATGTCAGATAAAACCTCATCATTATGAGAGTTCAGAGGTTGAAAAAAACATGTATAATCCTGATCCTCCTGTCTTCTTCAGGAAGACTGATCACCTTCACTCCTCATAGAACAAATTCTTTTCAGCTGTTTGTACCTCTAGCTCCAGCCACTGGCAAAACCTTGGTAGCATCACATACAGAAGCAAGGTAAAAGCTTCTAAAAGTAATGAAATGTTGTTCTTAACTGTATGCTATAATATTCTTACCTGACAGCCAATTTGCTATATAACTGCTTATCATTACACCTGTTTCTTCTAAACAAGAGTAGTGTATTCATCCCAGACAAAGCATGGTAGCACTTGCCCTTGATCTTTCTGCACTGGCAACATCATGCAGGAATAAAAAAAATTCTTCTGTATTCCTAGATTATCATAGAACTCTTTCCCCTTTTTATGGGCCCCAATATATAGATTCATTCTGGCCTCTTCCTGTCACATGAGAATCTTCAGAACTTTAGTATCAAATTTTTCTAGCATAATCAATCTTGATGGCATCCTATAAATCATATTAACACAAAGAACAATTTTTCCAGGGACTCAAGTGCCTACTAGATGCCAGGAGATGGTTCTTCCCTTCTTATTATTTTCTTCCATCAGAGATTTACATCTGGTAAGTGATTCTGTAAAAATCTGGCCAAAAGTTTCATTGAGCTTGTACTCCTGGCTCTGTAATGCTTTTGAGGGCTGTGATCTCAAACTAAGAGCATCCTAGAAAGTCACTCCATTCCTCTGTCTACTGTGGAGACAGATTTTTGTTTATAATCCTTTTCCACAAATAGGACTAAAATGGTCTTTTGAGGCATTTCTGGGGTCTCATTTTCCCTTGAAAATTCCAGATTATTTTGCTGATACAAAAGATGACTTTTACTGGACAGATTTAGGGAAATCAAGCCATTTTGACAGCCATTTTGACATATCTGATTGTTCCTACTTCCCCTTCCCCTCCCATTTCAGTTCACCACTGTAGTTTAGGACCGTCTAAGAATTTGTTCACCCGTTGAACAGAAGCTAAAAAGTAATTAGCATGGTATTTGGAATATTCTGCAGCTGCTGCAGCTGGAGTCCCCTACCTCCCCATTGTCAGATTGGTGCTGACTCCTGCCCTGAAACAGATGATAACAAAAGCAATCTCAGTGAGACAGACATCAAGTTATGATATTGTTGATACTTACCTCTCAGAAAGAACATATCTTGGGAGTCCTAAATATGACATATAAGTGAAAGGAGCACTATTATGCTGCTTTACAGCTATGTGCTCTTTACCACTAAACCCATGCTAAGTAGCTGAAGTCTGCAGGGACACACCTCCTGTTTGCAATGAAGTGCTGTGTAGTTCCAGGCTCATTTGATTTTTAAGACAAAAATGTCAAGGGCACAAAACCTCAAGCATGGTAAGTCAGTGGCCTCAGATGTGCCTACATCAGATGTATGAACAATCCACTCAGATCTCAGGGGAAAACATGCCAAATTTTCTAGCTTTAAATAAAAAAGCCTTGGCAGCCTATCAGAACAGGAAGAGTAACATTTAAGCTTATTGAAAAAGGAAAGGGTATGTCATCAGAAAGCACTTTTTTAACCTTAGTCATGGAGGAAAGCTCATTGTCGTCTCCTTTTCCTGGAGAACATAACAGGCTACATAAAAAAGAGACATGCTAGGTTTTGTCAGTAGTGGCTGGAACACCTGGAAACTGTGTACAGTGTAGGACATTATGCAGAACCATATCATTATATCACAAAAGGAGGAAAATTGCTGGGCAAAGAGGAAGCACAGTTATGTTCTTCTCAGCAAAAATAATACTGAAGTAAAAGCTGCAATAAGTAGTATCTATTTCAAGTAATAATGTTTATGTATTTGGAATAAGAGCATCTTTGAAGGTGTAATGCAAGTAGGGTGGTCTCACTATCTGCACTTTGCTGTTTCTCAACCAATTAATATAAAATAAAAATCCAGGCTCCCAGACTAGGCTTTCTAGTGCATTTCTATAACATTATATGCAAATATAGTGCTTCAGTACTTCTTTAGGCCTTTGAACATGACGATAGTTTTATTACTAAATGTTCTTTTCTTGCATTATTCAGAAAAGTTATTTTACAGCATTTTGTTTACATGATGAATACAAGAATAAACCAACTCAATACTCATATTTCAAGCAGTTTCCAATTTCATACAGTAAAAATGCCCAACCATGATTTCAGTGTAAAATAAAATGTTTCTTAAAAAAAATCCCACCAGAGTACTTCACTGATTCTTGTTGAAGTCCAATTATCTGTTTACTTTCTGTATAAACACAAGCTAAATATATCCTAATACCAGCAGATGCACAATCGTGAGATAAAATTTTGTTTGTTTGCTTTTAAAATTTTTCTGAGTGTAACATAGTACTCCCACAGCCTTCTTTAGCTCGCTGAGTATGAGACTGAATAGAAAGTCAATGACTTAACAAATGCTTTTATTATCCAGGGTTTCAGTGCCATTAAGAGCTTGTCTAAAAACTACAGAGCTGTAATGGGGCCATCCTAATTCTCTTTAGGCTCACTAGCATAAAGCATACTGGCAGCAGTCTACTCATGGAACTCAGACAACATATGCTGCTTCTTGACTAAAATTAGCTTTTATGTCCCATAACTGTAACACTTAAGGGATATGCAATACACTGTAGTAATACAGTTTCAGCTACTGTATTCCAAGTCTTTTTTAGCAGCAAGTTCGTCTCTGCAAGTAGTGTAATTCATATGTGTACGCATTGCATCATTCTGTGTACATGCCATATATACAAATATGTAACGCATCAGCCACTGGGTTTTGCATTACTAGGAAGGAGCCATGATTTTGTGTGTGTGGGTGTATACAGTGACTAGTACTAAAGGCCCTCACTGTAATCAAAATGTTAAACAGACAAAAGGACTTTGTATGCATATGGCTGTGTACATATTTGTAAATAATTATCTCAGGAATTAATTGATAAGAGCTACCATATACCCATCCCACCTCTGTTCCGTCTATTCCCTTCTCCTCATCTCTTTCTTCTCTGGCTAGCAGTTGCCCAAGATTTGGTCAGATTTTTTAATAAGACTTTGTTTTTGTCTTCACTGTCACCACCCCTCAAGCTCAAAGCAGCTCTAGAGAAACCCAGGAAGCCATTCAGATTGACTCAGTGTGATGATCATTAGGAGCAAATTCATCTGTTACTCACGTGCCAGTCCACCGACGTCAACGGGACTACGCAGTCGCAAGCAGAGATGGGAAGGCAGCCTAAGGGCTAAGTATTTCAAAGAAGGAATCCCTGACTCATGATCTTAAAGCACGGAAGCCTTAAGAAATCACTTGCTCTCTACTGGGTTCTTCCCTTAATATCTTGCCTTTGATGATTAACCTGAGCCACCTTCTCTTTCCAAAGAGGGAGGAAGGGCACAGCAGGGAAGAGTGGAAAAAGCTGACATTTCTCTTACTCCCCTCTCTAAGCAATATGGAAAACTAAGGCAAAGATTTGAAATTCCTCTTTGCTCATGTACTTCTCAGTATAGAGGAGGCAAAGTAGTTGCTAATTGTAGAACTCATTTTCGACAGATCTATGAAAACATGAACAAACTCTCCCACATCCAGCTATAAATCAATACCCATTATAGGACTCATTCTGCCAGGTTAGTTCTAGAAATGTCACACAGGCACATGCACTCTGTGGTTCAGATGCATCAAGGCAGGCCTGTGCGACCCAGGACAGCACTCCTACTTCACGTGCCATTCAGTCACAGCTCTATCTCCATGTACAGAAAATTCAGCTACATTCATCTTCCTGCAGTAACACTGAAGATCGTTTGTAGTGGTGGCCTAATTTTAAGCAGTAAACTGCCAGTAAACAATTATTTTAGGAAGCAAAAGAAAGAGGCATACTCAAAAAGTAAGACATTTTGTATTCTCTCCTTTCACTCGGGGATGATAAAGCACTAATTGTAGAGGATACCAATCGTGCACCTGTCACACCTTCCTTTCCAGCACCAGCCAGCTTTGCAGAAGCAGTAGCATCAAAATGGGCCAAAGCAACAGCAGCCTTAACTGTCTTAAAATCAGCCAACATTGAATGGCTGCTGCAGGACTGCCCTAGTAGATGTGTCTATTTATAGAGTACCAAATAGTGTTGGTGGCACTTAATCATAGTATTTAGCTTACTACCAGATACACCCCTCTTAAATGGTTTCTGGTAGTATTATCCACCTCCACTCTAAGTCCACTACTATTTAAACAGCAGTTCCCCTGGACTAATTCCCAGCTAAGGATACATTTTTCTGTCCCACATTTCTGGACAGTAGAAGGTAAATCCCCTACTAGCAGCCTCTGCCTGGGTCCAGCAGAGACCTTCACGTGTTGACAGGGTGGTAACTGATGGCCCTGGGCAGGACAGCCTACTCCAGCAAACAGGCTTCTTGGGTGAGAACACGGTCAGCAAAAGCTTTGGTTTGCCTAGCCTGAGCTTAAGACCAGATACATGGAAAGATGAGCTTCCTCAACACAAGCCACCCTAGTCTGCACAGGCTTAACATCTCAGAAAAGGCTGCTGCTTTGCAAACCACAGCCTCTTCATAAAATCTCTCCCCCGCCAGGCTGTTCACCCTGTGCAGATGTTGTTGGTTGCTTCTCCTTCCTATTTAGCTGTAAGTCAGGAGGGTTTCCTTTCAGAACTGACAGCTTTGGGAAGTATCATGCCAAGGCATAGATGCCATTACTACTGTTTATTAATCCTTTTCTATTTAGCACGCAATCCTTATGCGCATTACGTGAAATAAAGTTAGACACAGAAAAAAACAAACTTCCAGTACAGCAAAAGCACACATAGTGTCTGGGAGCAATCTACTTTCATAGTCACACAAATTTGCCTCCACACTGTCAGCAAGCTACACAAATTTTGTCTTGCCTATAAAATTTGTGGAGACCGGGACTAGATTTGCAAATTTATACTTTTGTCCACAGAGGATACCAGCCTCCGTACCAGTCTGGCTCCCCTTCCTGCTCCCCTCTAGAGGATTTAAATGCGTGGAATGTTATAGGAGAATATGTAAGTGAAACTCCTGCAATTATATATAATATAGAGATATTTTACAAGACAATAGGCTATGCTCTGGAAAGATAAGACAATTAAAATATTAATACAATTTTTATTTTTGCCCTTTATGCAACTAATTTTTATCTTTGTAAGCCCTTTTGTAAAGACATAAAGGTTTGTGATAATACATCTCTGTCAGAAGGAAATGTTCTTCCTAGAATTATTGCCTACTTAACTAAAGCAATTTTTCATAATATACAAATGACAATTGGAACAAACTTGTAACAGCAACTTCATTGAAATTACAAGCAAACTCCTAGAGGAAAAAAAAAGCAATGGCTGTGGCCATTACACATTTCACAGCAAGTGACATGATGGAATTGAATGTTGTCATGGCTGAAAGCTTCAGGGATCTCACACACTTCATTGAATCCATCTACAAAACACTAAGTCTCACCATGTTCCCTCACAGCAAGATTCCCAGTCCACAAAATGCTCATCATGCCCAGCCTCTGCAGTGCTCAAGGAGATGAGACAGACATAGCTGCAGTAAGGGAAAACATAGCAGAATCTTAAAGAACTACTTCTCAGTCAAATAAGCTGTGGCCATAAAAGCAGGTTTTGCTACTTGCTACAGGCAGATGAAAAAGCGATGCATAGAACATTAATATTGAAAACCATGGCCAGAAATTCGAAAATATATATTGGAATACTGGTAGTTTTGCTAATCTGAGAGAAAATGCTGATGCTTTTGGGCAATGGAAGTGAAAGAGGTCTGGCCTGTGTCACTGTCACTGGGATTTACCTACAGGAAAAAAAAAAATAAAGGACCATAACAATCCTACTTCCATCCATACTGCCTCTGTGGGTTCATCAGGAGGTGTGAAGGGCTGAAGAAAGGACCCTCTTTCGGACACTCCACTACTGTGTCCACTCCCAGCCCATGAGCACACAGCTTTCAAGAGTAATGAAGAGGGAAGGGAAGAGAGAACGATGCAAAGGTACATGGGCAGTTCTCTGTGGGACAAACCAGAGTGCCCTACACTGCAGTGCTGTGTCCCTTTCTTAGGAATTTGTCCTCCAGCTGGCTGTAACTTTCAGACTGGAAAATCTGATGACTGTATCACTGCATCATTAGTATCTAAGCAAAAGGTTCGTTTTTGTAGTGTTTAATATTTCTGGTACTTTATGTATTGATTTGTAGTTACTCATACTTCCTAAATAAACAGTTATAAAACAAATTGAACACAGTCAGGAGAAAAAGCAGATATACCTGAGAAACCTGAACCACAGCTTTTTTGAAGCCCAGAATGCTGATACTGCTATATTTAGTGCCTTATTTGGTGGGAAAGAGCAAACCACTAAAAGATTTCTTCCAGCTTCGATTGAATGCTACATCAGAACAAAAGTAATTTTACAGATGACGTTAAAGTAGCCAGAAAGTGATATCCTTATTATTTACTATCCTTTTGGAGGATCAGCTACTTGCTTTTATGGCTAGAAGCTCAAAAAGTATTTCCTATCCTGGAAGTGTATTATGATGAATACTAGCTGTAGTAACTAGTCCATCTGGTTATTACCATGGAATATGACAGGAATTTTCACACACTTTTTAAAAAGTTATCTTTTTTTCTTGATACCTGGGGGAATAAAAGCAGCCTCAAGACAGACAATTTATTTGGAATTTGACAGTTTCACATTGTAGAACTACTACAGTTAGACAGTCTGATCAGAAAAATGTAAAAGGTGAAAAAAAATGTATGTAAAGGTGGGAACAAGACCTGTGAAGTGCTACCAAAAATAAAATAGCAAATAATATTCTTGTCCCTTTAAGATACCAAAAATAAACCATAATTCTTTCCTCATCTAGATCCTGATGCTGCACTCAGCTCTAGTCACAGGAGTCTGACTGTGGGGAGTTCTCTGCCGGATCGAAGCACTGAGGTGTAAAATAGAGACATAAGGCAAGACTAACATTAATGCAAATCCAAAGCCAAGAGAACACAAAGTTCACAAAGCAGCAAGGACAGAATATTATTCACAATACCCACAGATTCCAGCACTTCCCTTTTTTTCTGTTTTTTTTGCTGCTCATTTGTATCTTTTTTCTCTTTGATTGTGCATGGCTGCCACTAATCAGGTTTGTCACTATTGCAACAACAAATATCTCTGAAGGTACTTGTGCGCGGTGTTTGAATGGAAAAGCAGGTGAGTGAACAAGGAAGTAAATGGAAAATCACATTAGTAACCATAGCAGCCAACAGCATTTCATCCTAGGAGAAGTTTCCTCTGGTGGACGCTGGGCTTCCTCTTAATGAGTTTCACACACAGTTTCACAGTGATGGGGCACGTCTTCCAAATGGTCCGTGTGACTGCTCTGTGTCACCGGTAAGACCTTCCTGACTACTGTGCCCGTCTGCCTGTCCTGATGAAGAGGATTACTTTGCAGCAGCCAGCGACTGGATTTCTCGCATCAGGTAAAGCAGATGAACAAATCTTGGTTGTAATTGCAGTTGACTGCCTGAGTTGGCAGAAGATTGCAGCCAAATTATTTTTTAACTGATGTGCATTTGTTTGATTGCATTTATTTAGAAGCCATACTCTGTTCTTTTAGAGGATTTTGTTAAGAAACAATTTAACAAAGGTCACCCTTGTTAGCAAGGATGTGGGAATTACATGTCGTCATAATGACAGTGCATTTAGCTTCTGAGTATAAGAGAAGTTATGCATTACTGCCAGAGGTTAGAAACAGAGAGGTCAAAGAGACAGAACTGTGTCTCATTTTCACATATATATTTTCTGGAGAAAACCCAGATCTAGAAAAAGCAAGTCAAGCAAGACTGAAGTGATCTTCAATCTCCAGTGCTTTTTTCAATCTCCCTCTGTCCTTTGGGCCACCCTACTTCTACTAAAATCATCATCAGTGTGGTTTGATGCTGGTCATTTTACTTGCTTTGTCTTCACCTTCAATTTGTTATCTCTCCTGAGCAGGTAAGTTCTCAGAGTACCACAGTAACTGTTAATTATATTCTTCTTCAAATGAAGTCCATCTGTCACAAACACCAAGCAGTGAAATGTTTTTAACATAAAACAGACTTCAGATTTATTGCTGGTATCTCTTTTCACAAACAATATCCAGAAGGATCTGAGAAAATACTATTTCAATAGATCAAAACACAAACATCTGTTCCACTAAGGGAATAGTTTCCCTTATTAGTACAAATTAACTAGTTTAAATATATGGTGCAGATTTAAGAATAATTTGTTCTTTTCATTAGCTTTTCAGAAATAAAATAGAGGGGAGTCCACACACTCCACACAATTAAGGAGTGATATATTTATACGGGAAAAGCCAGGAACACTGCAGGATAAGCAATTTCACTCAAAGCTCATACCAGTTTCTCAAGCAGATGAGCTGCATACAATTAATCTCTGCCATTACAATCAATCTCTGCCATTTCCTATTGCTCACACTATTGTCCCATAGGCCCAAGTCAACTCTTACCACCTACATAACATTTTTTTAAGAAGTATTTAGTAACTTTGGCCAGAACTACTAGAGGTATATAGTCACTAACATAATAGGAAGCAGAAACTTAAACAGATGTCAAAATCTAGAACAAAAATCCTCTGATGTCTACCACGTTATCCATTTATACTCTATCACCAGTGTGCCTGTGAGAACTGTGGCACTTTAGTGGAGACCAACTTTAAATCCTGCCTTCCTACCTTCCAAAGTCAAGGTGGATTAAACTACAGAGTATTTATCACTGTCTCAAAAAGAGAATCCAGTATGAAGTGAGCTGCTGCCCTTGAACCAGTCTCTTAATATTGTCACTGCAATTATGAAATGGGGTAACTTAATCAGGATTGCAAAGTAACAGAAAATACAGCTGTACATGAGAAAAGTAAATCTTCTGCACACTAATATATTCACCTTGAATTCTAATGTTATTTAAACAATGAGCATGTTTCAAGCAGAGCTGTGTTAATACGGTAAGTAAATCAGAAGGGGTGTGAGATTCTGTGGTAAGTAGTAAGATCTAGAGCATGTGGTAATTCAGCTGGGTGTGTAGGAGTAGGCTGAAACACCAGTAATGGATCACAAGGAACCATGCAGTAAGAACAGGAAGGAGAAACGGAGAGCAGTAGAACAGGAGGTCTAATCTGCAGTCAGAAAAGAAGCAAAAAATTTAGAAAAGACAGCATACAGGTAATTTTAGGAATTTTTAAAACGAGAAATGAGGAGTGGAATAAATGTGATGGCATATTCAAAGACACAGATGATTAGTTAAATAAATTGCTTAAAAGTGAAACATTGCATAATAGGCAGAACAGATCCATGACCAACATGATCGAGGCTCCTCTTTTGGCTCAACTGCTAAGTCACAACGTGACCTTTAGCAGGTCACTTTAGGACAGATCCAATAAAGGACTCAGGCACCTTAAGCCTGACTTAGGCAGATTTGAGGTACGTAAGTCTAAAAGTATGACCTAAACACCCTCAGTTGCACGCTGACCCTGGAGAAGCTTGTCACTCCAAAAAGTCAAATATACATTCTGTTCAGCCCTCCCTGCACAAACATGACTCAGTCGGCAAGGGCGTCCTGCGTTACCTTTCAGTGTCCTACTGGTGCTCTCTTCTGGGCTGCACACTTAGGTGTCCTCTGTGTGGAAATACGGGCACAAAGGACTAACATAGGCCGGGATTTCACATCAGTATGTGCCCAGAATCCAGCTGTGCTCCTTTTCTCTCCTTTTCTTGGCAGCATAGGGAAGGGCAGAAAAACGGCTCAGCTTTGCTTGAGCAGTAGCCTGGAAATGGCTCTATCTGAGCATGTGTGTGTGTCCTCTACCCTGGACTAAAACAGTCAATGAGAACAGGAGCCTTGGCCCCCTTTTACCTTAGGCAATACAGCCAACCTTTGTGGAACCTACACCTGTGAGTAGGCTCCAGGCTCTGGATCTGAGGAAAATGTTTCCTGCAGCCCCACATGGGTTACCTACACTGAGGAAACAGCAAGTTCAGAAGTACCCCTGTGACAGTCATGCTCAGCACTGAACTGTTGTTCACTGTTCCCAGCTCATCTGGTGAATCTCCTTCCCTTCAGAGATGCTCCGTGAGGTGCACCAAGTAACATGGGCATTGCACACAGGACACTGAATGAAAAATATATTGTGGCATTTGGATGAAAGAAATTACCAAAAGTATTAAAAGAAAGAAGCTTTAGAAAGCAACTTTGTGCATAATTTGAAAATTTGCTTTCATTCCAAACCCAGGTAAGAAGCAATGTCATTAAATATATTGGAGTGATTAAATGGTATTTGAATAAAAGTGGAATAATTTGCAGAAGTATTATAAAATGGGAATATTCCACAGGTTCTTTGAAACTGGAATAGCTAGACAGAGAAATATGCTAAAAACTGATGGAAACAATTTCCTGTTTCAGCTTTGCAATCTGTGTATTTTTAAACTATCACTTCAGGAATGAACTTCTTCTGTGTGGTTTTTTTGCGAAATAAACTAGTTTCCTAAAGACTTATGATACTCACATATAATATTACTTTAATATGTAATTGTGTAAATAAACAGAAGACAGTTATGTGTTAATTCATGCAGAATTGCTAATTTTGAGAAAATTCCTGTTGTTCCATGGGTCTATTAATTATTTTCACCTTTCCATTTCAATGACGATTGCTTGAAACTGAAATGCAAGTACAGAAACCTATGTAACAGAAGTGTTAGGTCTGTAAACAGGAGCATGAAAATAGGAAGTGCTGCAAAATGAATATAAATTATTAGCTGTAACCAAGATGAAGAAAATTGGGGTTTAGACCAACATCACTTTATAGAGTTTGAACAGCAACATCAGCTTGACCACAGTGCACTTAGTGTGCACTGAATTATACATTTTGCAATCTAACCAGCAATAAAAACTGCTGAATGTATATAACGCACCGACATTAAAGGTGACCTGTAGAGAAACAGTCATATGTCCGTTCTCTTAGTAGTTATGTAATGATCTCAAATAGTGCAATTTCTATTTTTTCACGTGTTTGTTGTATTAGAAATTCGTGTTTTCTTTGGGGTAGAATATCTGATGGTGTCCAGAGAACTACTTAATTGTGACAAAACAAAAATTAAAAAAAAGCAAAAATTGCATAGTTTGAGTCATGAACTAGGCAATAAAGGACAGCTTATGTGCTTGCTGCTAAAGAAGGGAATGAATTTTCATATGCATAAAATGCTTTTGATTTTGTCCACTTTTGTTAAAATCAACTATTTTAGTAAAAGATTGAATTTTGTAAAATTAATAACTTCCAATTAATTTTTGAGGAAGTATTTGGTTTAGAGTCTTCATTTTGTATTACGTCGTACTGAGTAATGCACAAATTACCTGAGACTGCCTACAAGATTCCTGCAAACTTGAGCGAATCCTTCGGTATGAAAGGCATGAAAACACAACAGTTGCAGAAAAGGCCTTTAAAAGGTGTTCTCTCAGGCATTTAGAAAAATAAAGAATAATTATATGCTTCTCTTTTGTGCGCGTTTTTTGCCAAGTTCTGCTTATCCCTTTACCTACCACCAAGTCATTTCTACTGTACGCGGGCTTATCAGGGCTGTGATGTTTGGGTTTGTCAGTGCACAGAGGTTTCTTTATCTGTTCCTGCCGCGCTTCCCAAGCGGGGAAGGTCCCACTTTTCCGCGCCGGGCTGCCCGCCGTGCTGCGCCCCCGCGCTGCCGCTCCTCGGCCGCTGGGCCGGGCCGGGCCCGAGCGGGGTTCGCCTTCAGCCCGACCCGGACCCGCCGCGCGGTACCGGCAGCACCTATGGAAACCTATTCCGCACTCCGCGCGGGAGGAGGCGCGCCGGGCTCCGGCGGACCGGCACCACGGGCCAGCGTCCCCTCGCCCCGGGCACCCGCGGAAGGCGCCGCGGCGGGCGGGGGTCGGCGCCGTCCTGCCGCTGGCACCGCCGCCCCGGAAGGGCGCGGCGGCCGCTCCCTCCTGCCCGGGGCGCGGAGAGGGACAGGTGAAGGCGGGGCGGAGGGATCACCATCACTCCCTGTCTCTACTCAGTGCTCCCAGTAACGTTCACTGTCTCTCCCCGTTTCTCCCAGTTCCCTTCCAGTACTCTCAATGTCACTTCCTGGCTCGCTCCAGTGCTCCCAGTAACATTCCCCGGCTCCACCCCACTCCCCCCATTGTTCCCATGCCCGTGGCAGGGGGGTTGGAACTCCATGATCTTTAAGGTCCCTTCCAAGCCAATCCATTCGATAATTATGACTAGTCCCAGCATCGTTCACGGTCTGTCCTTGGTGCTCCCACTCCACTCCCCAGCATCACTCCCTACCTTCCACTCCGTGCTCTCATGCCATCCCAGTTCTTCCAGTATCGCTTCGTGGCTACCCCCAGCGCTCCCAGTTCCTCTCCCACAGTGCCACTCCCTGGCTCTCCACCAGAGCTCCCTGTTTCCCTCCCAATGCACCCAATATTACTCTCCGGCTTCTCCTATGTTTTCACTTCCCTCCCAGTATCGCTTCCCCCAGCGCTCCCAGTAAAACGCCCTGGATCACCCCAGCGTTCCCAGCCCACTCCCAGGGAGCGGCAGGTTTCCCGCTCGCCCCCGCCCCGCTCTCGGGCAGCCCCCGCCGGGAGCCGGTACCGGCCGCTCCGGGAGCCGCGCGCGCGGGACGGGACGGGGAGCGGGCACGACTGCCGGCGCGCGCGTTCCC